>JAHWXV010167427.1:0-13016 GCA_024586415.1 Phrixothrix hirtus
CTGAAATTTACTGTGTCTAAATAAATCATGCATACTGTTTGCCGGTGATGTAAAATGTTCAAATATGGAAGACAGTTAACATCGAAAATGTCCAGTCCTGGAGCTCCAATCACAGCTCTAACACAATTATCGCATTAAAGTCGTGTGCTTGTGTTACAAAGTTGGTCCCGTTTCGATTTCGACCGATGCCCAAAAATCGAGTTGAACAAATACAGTTTCACCAATAGAACAATGGAGTTGACACGTGAAGAACATTTTGCAGTTCTGAAATTTACCGTGTCTAAATAAATCATGCATACGGTTTGCCGGTAGTGTAAAATGTTCAAATATGGAAGACAGTTAACATTGAAAATGTCCAGTCCTGGAGCTCCAATCACAGCTCTAACACAATTATCGCATTAAAGTCCTGTGGTTGTGTTACAAAGTTGGTCCCGTTTCGATTCCGACCGATGCCAGAAAATCGAGTTGAACATATACAGTTTCACCAATAGAACAATGGAGTTGACACGTGAAAAACATTTTGCAATTCTGAAATTTACTGTGTCTAAATAAATCATGCGTACTATTTGCGGGTGGTGTAAAATATTCAAATATGGAAGACAGTTAACATTGAAATGTCCAGTCCTGGAGGTCCAATCACAGCTCTAACACAATTATCGTATTAAAGTCGTGTGCTTGTGTTACAAAGTTGGTCCCGTTTCGATTCCGACCGTTGCCAAAGAATCGAGTTGAACATATACAGTTTCACCAATAGAACAATGGAGTTGACACGCGAAGAACATTTTACAGTTCTGAAATTTACTGTGTCTAAATAAATCATGCATACGGTTTGCCGGTAGTGTAAAATGTTCAAACATGGAAGACAGTTAACATTGAAAATGTCCAGTCCTGGAGCTCCAAGCACAGGTCTAACACAATTATCGCATTAAAGTCCTGTGGTTGTGTTACAAAGTTGGTCCCGTTTCGTTTCCGACCGATGCCAAAAAATCGAGTTGAACATATACAGTTTCACCAATAGAACAATGGAGTTGACGCGTGAAGAACATTTTGCAGTTCTGAAATTTACTGGGTCTAAATAAATCATGCATACTCTTTGCGGGTGGTGTAAAATGTTCAAATATGGAAGACAGTTAACATCGAAAATGTGCAGTCCTGGAGCTGCAATCACAGCTCTAACAGAAACAAACATTAATACTACTGCTGTGATTGTGCGAGAAGATCAACGATTCAAATTAAGACAACTGTGAGGGATCCTGAATATTTCAATTGGTTCTTGTCATACCTTGTTAACGGAAGAAACTGCATATGAGATGTGGTTTGCTCCCAAACTCGCTTATAATTTAGGAAGTAGAATTACCATAGCTTCATGAGACTGTACAACTGTAGATATTTCAGATTTAGTCATGCCAAGCGCATTAGTTTGTTCAATAATTATGGGTGCCGGGCCTTTTGAGCTAAACCAAAAAGAATCCAAATCAAGGTGCGCCGCAGCTTGTTATAGGGAGTAATATTTGCACAAATAAGAAACAGCTAGTTGGTTAAAAATCTTCAATTAAACATTCCCAATACAAATAAGAAATAATAAATGAACAATGAGGTCTCACAATAGTTGACATTAAGCTGGTTGTTTTACCAGGTACCTATTTACAATGAGATAGTCGGGCATCCAATAATTCGAATTATTGTTGAGCAAACATCTAGTTATAATACAATTATAGCTAACCTCAAATATGTAGTTCAAATAATTAGCTGAAGATATATTTTTAAAGTAATTCAAGTAATTTAGGCTTAAATAAACACAAATTATTCGTAGGACCAATTAGTACATTTTGAATTAAATTAAATTACATTAAGAAATGCAAATTAACATTTAAGGAAGGTATCACATAATATATTAAAGAATTGATTCTATTAATTTTAAAATGTTGCAAATAAGTTAACTGAATACAAGTCTCTACAAACAAGAACATGATTGTGCTATTTATAATTTACCAAAAAAATTTAGATATCGAAAAGGTAAAACTTAATTTAGATTCCATTAAATTTGTAATCAAAAAAGAGGGCGATTTAAATCAGTGTGTCATGCGAATGAAGCAAACGTCCAGTAGATCGTAGTTCTGACAAACAAATTTAAGTAGAATAAAACAGTACCTTTGTATGGTAACCTTATCAGTATTGATTCACGGCCAAATACATCTTCGCATTCTTAGATAACAAACGAGGCCTGCCACAATTAGTATAAGATACGATCACTATTTTATTAATCTAAAAAGATCAACATTCATTAGATGGATCTATAAATTGATCACAGCCGAGTAGAACATGATTTCTATTTGTTGCAATCAATCCTTATTCATCGTAACAATACCAAATACAATGTTTGCAATATTATGTTAATAAAAGGTAACGAATGCATTTTAGTTTGATGCGATGATTTTACATCAAACAATTTAGAATAATAAATAAAATTCTTTACCGCCAAGCAGCATGTTTCCTTCCTGGGAGTAAAAGCAAGAAGAAACCTATTTGATTGCAACAAGTATAATATTCCGTGACGCCAATTGTAAGTTAGAATTTCTGAACTAAAAGGCGCGTTATCGAATTTAACTTAAAAAGGCGATATTATCACTTTTCTAAAATTACAGTAATCATATAAACAATTATATTAAATTGAAGTTTCGTTATTTAACTGAATAAACGCAAAGAAATTGAATGTAATAAATAAACAAGCACATGCAACGTCGAAACGTTACTGGTTCAGGGAGATGGTGAAGAATTGTTTTCGAGGGTAATAACTGTTGATGGAACTTGGCTTTACTTTTTTAACACTGAAAGTGAGTAACAAAGCTCGGCATGAAAAACTCAATCATCACCAACATTAAAAAAAAAGGTTTACTGATGGCATGTGTTGGTAAAGTCATGGTCATCTCGTTTTTTGATGTTCAAGGCATGGTTTACCAATATGTTGTATCGACATAAATAATGATAAAAATCTTGAGGGACCATGTCAGAAGAATACAACCACATCTCCTTGTAATGGCGTAAATGTTCCACCATGATTACACCCCACAAAAACAGTATAACTACAGTCATGGAGTAGCTCGTCTTAATTAAAGTGAAATGTGTACTTTATCCACCCTACGGCCCAGAGCTGACCCTTAGGCGAAGAAGCGCCATTGTGGAAGGCGTTTTCAGTCTTGAGAACAAGCGGTGAAGGCTGCTGAATTGACTCTGAAGGATCTATTGCAGAATGGCTTCTGATACTTCTTAGAATGATGGTAGAAACGCTGGAAGAGGTGCATTGCAGTCGACATGGATGTCTTTGAAAATGGTTACCAGCAGTTGGAGGATGATTGAACGTATGGAGTCAGAAAAATTTATGACCCTTTAGTTTATTTATAAACTATTGAGTGCTAATTCAAGTTGTCATTGTAATATCTGCGTTATTTCACCTTTGTTTTTACAGTTTTGAAAAATAGCATTTTCTAGCTGTGGGCCTAATAATTCGATTACATTCTCTAGACTGGTTTTTTCTTCTTCCCAACTTTGGTACCTATAAAGACGAATAAATCTTTACCTGTAAAAATAAATTAATGCTTATTATGTTTGTGTTGGTTTATAGACAAAAAGTTGCCTCACTGGCTGCCAGTGAGGCTGCTGATTTAGCGAACAGTAACAGCACCGAACAATCACCCTAAAAAGGGCGAGGTCTCCGAGCCGATTCAGAGGTACCCATTTCGGTATGAAGCGTCTTGATAGGTTACCTTCTCCGAATGAAATTGACTAGAAGACACGAACAACGGCATGTGCAATCGCACCTCCTACCTTCATGCTTAAAGGGTGACCCATTTGGTGTAGGACCAATGCCAGAGTCGCCAAGAAGGTCGAGAGATTTGTGGTGGCCCCGAGGATCCCATTTCCCCTTGAAGTTTACCAAAAGACACCTATTGCGAAGAAACGGGCTCTGGAAGACCAGTGTACCTTGCATCAAAATTTTAAACTGCGGTATACATTGTGTTCCTACTCGCTACATCACGACATTAAAAAGCTAACGGTAGACTCGTTGAGTTAGAACTTAAAGAGGCTACCTTCCTGGTACACTGCGCAGTTGTGTGCATCCACAATATATCAAGTTGGCTAAAGAGTAATTGCATTTATTTTCTATGTAAATGTAAATGAGAAACAAATTTTGTTCAATCCCTTTCGCCATCGTCCAGATTCTCAAACAATTCTAATATATTTCGGCAAAAAATGGCTAGAAGAATAATTTCGTATTAAATCTGGCGAGTAAGGTAGATGTAGTGTCACATCCCAACGAAGCTGCAATAATTTTTGACAAGTGACTAAACTCGTTGCCTTGGTGAAACGCAATTCCTTTGCGATTCACCAATTGTGGACGCTTGTGTTTTATGGTATCATTTAATTGATTTAGTTGGCGACACTGTGGTTTCTTGGAAACGATTTAAAATGCCGCCGACCTAACCGCATAACCTTCGTTGGGCAAATATCTGCTTTTGAGGTGTTTTGAGCTGGTTCATCACGCTTGCCTCATACTCTTTTTCGTTCGAGGTTGTTGTAGGCGATTCATTTCGCATCGCCTGTTATACGTTTTAAAAAGGGATCGTTTTCTTCACATGTCAAAGCGTTTAGTAAAATAATTTTTTTTTGATTCCATCTGGTACGCAAATATCAAACTTGCTGACGTTTTCAAGTCAAATGATTTCAAAGCTCCTCCTTTTCGATATTTAAGACTCGACAATTCCCGTATCATTAAATGGTGATTAAGTTCGATTATTGCTTCTATTTTGTCATCAGCTTCAATTAGCCTTCCTGAGCGTTATATATCTTTAATATCAAAATCTTCAGACCGAAATTTAGTAAACCAACTGTCGTAGTTTTGTTGTTGTATAACTTATCATTAATTTTTATACCTAGTAACGTTTTATCTTGTTTGTTTAGACGTGCAAAACCTAACAACTAAATTAAAAAGATTACGTTTATTACTAATTTAAAATACTTAAACCAGCAATGAGCAAATAAATTAAGATTTCTACTATACTGTTAATGTTAAAAAATATTAAATAATCAAAGGTAAAGTGTTAAGTATTTACATATGATGATAATAATTAAAATTTAATTATTACACAACAAATTTAAGGCTATTAACGCAAGGCGTGTGCTATTTAAATAAACAATTAGCAATATAATTAAAATGATCGGGTAGTTTAAAATTATATGACTTTAATCTACCTGGGTTTACCCTAAGACCTAACTGCACTTATTGCACTGATATATTCAAATAAACTAATATTTACTTTGGTATGTATTTCTAAAGACTTTAATATAATTGAATTTGTTTGAAATTTAAAACGTTTTTTAGATCTATAAATTTATTAAGCATTTCCTGACTTATGGAAATGCTTAATTTCTTTCTATTGTCTTCATATTTATATACAGCATTTGGTGGGTTTAGTTGTTATTTATAACTAACTTTAGTTATCAACAGGCTAATTACCACCAAGATTTTGGTGTTTTTATATCACTACACTCTTTATGCTGAAAGATGTTTAAAAACAAATTTAATGTTTCGAGAATTTCATTGTAAAATGTTCACTCAATGAAATATGCATTTTTCGTTGTTCGACATTTTTATCACATTCACTAATTTGTTTAGTTTGTACATGAGCTTTTTGAACTTCAGGTGTTTATAAAGAGTTTTCTATATACATTGATTGAAAATTACGAGAGTGTAAATTGTTGTAATTTCTCATATTTTAATATCTAAATGTTTTATTTAAAGTAAACGCTTGTATGCACTGAATCATGTTTCAGACGTTCGACGCATGATTTTCGTTTGTTTCTTTGTAATTTTAATACCAGATAAGAATTATCTACCTTCTTAAATATTATTAACAATGTTTACTTACTTTACGACAATCTATGCGATTATGAATATTACTTAAATCATTATCTTGTTGGTGCTTGATTAATTGTTTCTAATTTAATGTGCATCAACAACACCTTGAACATAACATAACTTTTTATGAGCTTGCACAGTACTTTCTCCATTTTAGATGCAATACAGTAAATATGATAAAAATGTTCTTTTTTGTTTTCCTATTTTAAATCGACGTAAACAAACAATTGTTAAAGAAATCGTGCACTTTCAAAAATAAAATAGGTTGAACCATCAGCTGTCGAGCTACGTAATGAATTTGTAATTTAGAATGAAGTTAGTTACATTTCAAGACGTGTAGTCATCCATAAGAAAAAACGCAATTACTTTTTGGCTAATGTTATACAGAGAGACTAAAATATTGTGACAAAAAAATATGTAATTGTTGGTTAATAACATAATGAAGCCAAATAGGCTCCTTTTTGGAAAAACGAGATATCCGCTTTCTAAGAACGTATTATTTCAATTACATGAGGTAGTCAAAATAAATATCCTGGAATGCATTTGATTATTAAGTATCAAGTTTTAGCAATTGTAATAGAATATTCTCTATAAAGTGCCCTCTTTCAATACAAACAAATGCCCTCATTTTTTATCCGGTTTTAGATTGACATGCAAAAAATTATACATTAAATTTTTAATATATCTAATAACGCAAAAGATCATAACCAGATTTTTATAATAAAAAACGACAAACTATCAAACTAAGTAAATTACATTCAAACGCCTCCACTACACTTTTGCAGTAAAATCCAAAATTCGTTTTATTATTAAATCGTGAGATTTACCCTTCGACCATAAAAAGAAAACTTTAAAATTATATAACAACGTACAAAAGCGACAAACACTAAATCAAAAATTTATAAACAGATAAATACAGTAAAACTACTAATTCGGTCTAAATGAGGCGACAAATGTTCGAACTAAAGCGGTATTTTTAAAAAATGGTAAAATTGGAAGTCAATAGAGCGATAATGCCATTTTACGTTGAGTTGTTTATTTATTATCACCCACTAAAAAGTATGTAATAAAAATTTTTTGAGCATTTTTGTTTATAAGAATATTCATTGTGGCTATAACTCAACTACCCGCTCATTCTCGGCTTTGAGATGAACATAATTTTATATTCCTGTGATGAGACAAGAATTTTATTATGATAAAAACTATTTAAAATGTTTGAGTCTATCTGACTTTTAAGACTCCTTCCGCTGATTTTTTAAAATTCCGATAATTAGTTATTTAAATTAAGATTCGGATTTTTCAATCTTTAATTTTAATTAAAAGGAACAAGGAAATTGAATTTTTTGTTTAACGCTTTTTTTGTACTGGTTTTAATCACGTTTTACTTCATTTCTCCTAAAATTAAATTTAATTTAACGAAGTCTAAACCGGTGTTGCGGATCATCGCGAATTCCGGCTTGGTAAAATTTTACCGTGTCAATGAGAACTAGAAAATATATAGCCTACCTTTAAAGGACGCCCACCACTATTAGTACAAATTTGTGCCTTGCGACGTCAAAATTGTTACGCGACGAATAGTTGGATTTTCGCGTATTATATGTACAGCATTATGCAGGCACTGCATAAACTAATTGTTTCATAAATAACAATCACGAAAACTAATATACTCTAGTAGCGAAAAACGTAGATAACCTTAATGCAACTAATTGTAAGATGAAAATATACATTTAATCTAAATAAATAATTCATCACCTTGATTTCTTATTCGTTGTGTTTTACAGTGACACACTGTACTATTTCAGATAGCACCAAATGACTAATATGTTCTTTAATGGCTCTTTTTGAAAATGACAAGGAATTGTTTCTGATTCAGGACTACGCTTGCGTTTACAGTTAGTTTGTTGCACTATTTAAGTCATCATGTAGATTAAATAGTTAGCAGACGAATTTTACCTTGTGCTTATTTTTGGTCTAACCCTCGCTACCAGCATGCGATGTTTTTCTGTAAGCTACTGCTCCATTCTACCTTGGCGTATACAAGTTGAATAGTGTTATACTAAGGAACTATATGTGACTTGTTTCATTTACATACTCATGAGCATCTCTTCACGATTTTGAGGAGAGTCCATTGGCCTTACCTGGCTGCGGCACGACGATACTGGCCCGCAATTGGTTCGGTGTCGATTTTATGTGCATCATTCAAAAGTGCAGTGTTTAATAGCCGCAATCGCTTGACTGTTAGCGTTACGATACTGATTTATTGATAATTCCCAATGAATTGCTCACCTTGGTGAGCTCATTTTGGCAGATCAGAGCGCTGATCCGCTGGGTCAGATTATACGTTTGTGGCGTGACCTTTACGTTATTGGTTCCCTTTTGGCAGATTGAGAAATTTCGATAATGAATTTAATTAATTGACGTTAATCTAAAGCCCTAACTGCTTAAAGATATGGGTAACCAACGTAATTTTAAGGATTTTATTTACTGTGTTTGCAGAAAAATGGATTTTATGTTCTGTTATTTCTACCTAAAAGATTGAATATAAATTTCTTGTTTTGTTATTTAACTTGCAAATTTTTTCCAATAAATAATAAGTGACAAAATTAATAATTGGAAAAATGGAAAAATTACACAATTTTACAAACAAGTCGGTTAACTATACGAATACAAATAGACCTTGCTAAGCTACCTTAAAATGTAAACATCGAGTTGAATGACTGTCTTACACCCGAAGTAATCCTAGTTGTAAAATAATATTGAATTTAAATAAAACAACGTTAACAATTTAGAATTTTGAATGTCCTTTAAATTGAACTATCTAATTGATCAACGAGCACTTACTTTTAGTTAGTTCGTATTATTTCGAATTGAACTACGAAGTTTTCTTTCTATACTAGTTACGAAACTGTTGCGCTGTGACGAATAGTTTTGACTTCAATTGCGGTGTTTTGCGTATTCAATGCAGGTCTTGTAGCGCGTAATAATACGTTGGCTTTGGAATAAACCCGGATTGAACGCGTACCGTTTTTAATCGAGTCTCACACGATGTACAAACTTTGTTTTAGTAATTTCTCCGGAAGTGCTCTAGCAGTAGCGGACTTCATGATAGATTTATTTGATTTGTATGATCTTAGCATGAGTACTTGGATCTACGTTGCCTACTGTTACATTACAAGTAATATGATCTTTTCGCTGATTTTCCCGATGTAATTTTAATGCCCTCACTTGCACGAAAAAATGTCTGGGGTTTTATTAGTTTTCTCTAGTTTGATTTGTGTGCTTGTATTTGAAACTGAAAATACTTTCTTATCTAGTTTGAAGACGTTGAATCTGCCCGCTGTCAAACTTAACTCCAGGTAGTTTTTCGTGCATTCCCATAAGTGCGGATAATTTATTTTACTATTGTTCTTTTACGTTTTTTATTTTTATGATTTAAGAACCCTTCTTAATGCCCCTTTTTAAAAACACGATTTGTTACGGCACATCCGAACTTTGCTTATTTCACTTAACTTTGAAATTTATGTTCAGTTCACGATGCCACCGTTACACTTGCTCACCGTTTATTATTTCCAAAGCTATCCCTTTTTTATTATTTGCTAAACAGTTTGATTTGGCTTTAAAGTACCGTTTTATACTACTGTATATACAGGCTTTTTAGAAAAATAGTGTTGAATCTTACGAGACTTGAATTAAATCACAAGGATTTCAACAATGTTTTCTCAAATATTTATTTTTTAAAATCTAAAGATGAAAAGTTCAGCACTTTTGTTAATTTTATGTTGCCTAGCCTGGTTTCGTAAGTAATTTTATATACAATACACATATATAACCATATTAAATAATACATAACTCGCTAATTTGAGATAAATCCGTAGGTAAAATAAGAGATTTGACGGCTTTTCCATTAAATATGTCAATCCCTTATCCATAAATTTGAACTAATTCCATGCATTAAAATCTTAATATTGAACAGCTGAGTCTCATTATTTATTAAAGCGAAAATAGTTTGAATTGATGTTTCAATTTAGATTAATAGAATTTAATTGCCGCACGCTGCGTTAAGAGAGTTTGCTTCTTGTTAACTTTGAAGTTGTAGCAAATGTGTTTTTGATGCAAATCCTTATTCTGATTTACAAATTGGCAAAGGAGCCGTTTTCTGTTTGCACAAGAAAACCTCCTGGGCATGCTGCTTTATATATATAAAAAAAGAACTTTCTTTAATGCTAATGTTGTCAAATTAAACTTGCAAATAGGGGCGCCACGCTTGTTTATGATCCAGTTTACCTACGTAATTAGTTACGATAGTGGACAGTTATGAAATGTATTTTTAATGGTGCCGTTAGGAATTTCATTGGCCTCTCCTTTACTTCTATTTCTTGTAACTTTTTTTATTGTTTATGTTAAAAAATTGAATAATTAATCTGGGAATACTTTTTATGCCAACAGCCAAAGCGTATTGACGAATCAGGACAAAGATGCAAAAAAAGGCGTGTCCTTTCTATATTTCTTATACCTATTGGCGATTTTCAAATAATTCAGTAATGAAGCCTTCCAAATTTGTCGACGATTTATTTTACTGCGAAATGGAGAACAATAAGCTTTGTGACGATAGAGTTATCCGGTTTGTGGTTAAACGAAAAATATTTTGACAGTAAATAAAAGTGCTCCTTGTAAATTAGCCGACCAACAAGGACGGATATTACCTAATGTTTATTGAGGCCGAATTTAATAATTTCAATCATCCTGACCGCGATAAGATATATTTAGTAATGCAGACTGATAAAATCTAATTGGCGACTCGCCGTCTAGCTAAATTTTTATTACAAAACAATGCTTTTTATATATCCTTTGAAAACACTTTGAAATTGTGCAATGTGCTATTGATTAATTGCTGAAGGTTTCGAGTTCAAATCCCTATCGGACGCGCTCCTGGCAATTGGAAGAAGCAAACCAACCAGACTTCTCTATTTCATCACCCAAATAATTTTTAACGCTCCTTATTAAGTTTACGGCAATAGATAGATAAAGAGAATTGTATGACACATTACTCAGGTAACTAATCATAAAAGCTCTGGGAAATGTTTAATCGTTGACGGTAAAAACGGATGCTCCGCGTGGATTCGAGTTTCGTGCCTAAATCGACTGTGCCGACGATAATTAATTATTTATATATCTACAGTTTATTACGTCAAATTTTAACCAAACACCCCAATTAAATCATTAGAAACATCTCAATAGGTACAAATTAGAATTCATCTGAAATTCCTGGGAATTCATCGCGACTTTGGTCAGAGAAGAAAATTCTAAAACGCAACCAAGTAAGATATGTTATTCTCCTTAAAATTCTAAGAAATGAGTCGTAAATTGAGAAATCTTGATTCGCGGGAAAAAATTGTGGGAAATTGGGCGCCTTTTTAATTCTTGTAACAGAATTGCTATTCTCAAAAATGAAGCACGTTCTACGAAAAGGCATTTGCTTAAAAATGAATAAGCTAGATTATGTGAAATACAGATCCTTCAGCTTTTTTCTGACAATTCCAAGGAGTGAATTGTGAATTTTAAAATTCCCAAGATTTAGGTTTAAGATGATAAAGGTGCGTATGGTTTTCAATTTACATCTCCAAATATAAAATGGAAAATCTAAACGTTTTATTAACTGCTAGGTTAGCAGAACCAAGCCGGCCGAATCGAAATTATTGGACAATTTATGGATAAATTTGTTGTCCAATCGCTATGTTCAGCTCAAGCTAGCAGGGCCAAGAACACAAAAGTAACCAAACCAAAATCATTATTACTGAACACTTTCGAAAAATTGTAATTTTCCCAGTTTCACTTAAAGCTAAGAGGATTAAAAAAATATCAAACAAAGATGTGGCCGTCGTCGTCACTGTGAGTTTATTTTAATTTTAGTGACAACCCCCTTGGTCATGGATCTCGGCTAACAAATTTGTTATGAACAAATAGACAGAACTAAGTATATTAATTTATTAACGATTCAATAATAAAATACACTATAAGAAATTTGGCGTGACACAACACACGACTTTCTCTTACGTGTTTAGATATGAAAATAGTGTCCACAAATCATTAAATTATTATTTACTTTTATTTTGTATATAATAATTATAATGGTCACCCATCCAACACGCAAAAAGCTGCTTAACTCCAGTAATTTTCTGTGATAACGTGCTTCAATGAATTTCCTCAGAGAGACCGATTAGCTCCCGTATAAGAGCATTATAGGGGTAAGAAACGTAGTAAGTTTTAAAAAAATCGTTAGAGCCGTTTTTGAGAAAAACGCAAAAAAAACTAAAAACCGCAAGAATAAAGTAGCACTTCCGGTGATTCGATTGTAACAAAATTCTTACTAGGACGTGTCAGGAAGGTAGTTAACCCAAATATAAAGTTTCACTTTTCTACGACGTTTAATTTTCGAACTACATTGACTACATATGTTCATTCACGCACACGCACCCACTCACACACACACCCGCGCACAACCGCACGCACTCACGCACACACACGCATAGACACACGCAAACACATGCACACTCAGACACGCACACGCACAGACACACAGACACACAGACACACAGACACATACGCACAGGCACACACACAGCCACACACACAGACACACAGCCACACACACAAACAGGCACACACATACCGTTACACACGCACAGCCACTCACATACCAGCACACACGCACAGGCACACACATACCGGTACACACGCACATGCTCACACCTACACACCCACCTACACACACACCTACACACACACCTACACACACACACACAAACACGCACACAAACACGCACACACACGCTCACACACACACGCTCACACACACACACACACACACCAACCCACCAACACACCAACACACACACACCAACCCACCAACACACACACCCACCCACATACGCACCCACACACACGGACAAGCACACGCAGACACAGGCACACACGCACAAGCACACTCATACACACACACGCACACCCATACACACACACGCACATGCACTCACATACACACACAACCACCCACACATTCACACACAACCACCCACACATTCACACACACACCCGCACA
>JAHWXV010167453.1:0-12920 GCA_024586415.1 Phrixothrix hirtus
CTCCTACACGTGGCTGAGCTGGCGGCCATCTTGGGGCCCATGTCTACCGCTGGGGCAGAGTCCGGGGCCCCATTTCTGCACCCGGGGCTTCGGTACACTTTAACACCTAGGGCTACGCCCCTCAGACAACTCGGCGGCCATCTTGTCATGTGCCTTTCGGATTGTCGATGTCCGATTTGATCCAGAATCGGCTTTGTATATCTACTCTTGACGTATGTAGTTTGGTCAGCATAACTTGTTTTGCTGTTAGAATTGTTTCGTTTGTTTTTATTAATCAATGTTGGGATAGGTTTAAAATTCCTGTGACATTCAATGTCATATCTTCCAGCGCCCCATTGCAAATTACCGTCACCCTTATTCGTCCAGGGGTGACAAATAACCATGTGTTTGGTGTTTTTAATTCTTTCCAAATGGTTTTATTTGTTTGAAATTGCAGCTTCTCGCATCTAGATTTTTCCACTCTTTTGTATATCTCGTCGATATAGCATAGCGGATTATTTTTTACGCTATCTACCATTTGTGGATATGTCGGAAATTTATTCGTGGTGATTTTGATGATTCATTTCTTCATCTTCTGAATTTATTGTAAAATATGCTTGACGATAGTGGTTTATTGCTAAAGCTGCTACCTGAATTTTTAGTATTACAAATGTTCCCGATTTTTCTAGGTGTAGTATCGCTGTCGTTTTTATTATTGTGTATTGAGTGATTTCTCTTAGGTAAATAATTTTGTATATTTATTTGCGTTACGTTGTTTGAAAATTTTGCGGTAAGAATTAGATTTGTTAAAATTGTAATGTTATTCGGCAGTTTCTTGCTTGCGTCGTTTGTTATGTTTTGCACTTTCCATGGTGATGTAAAGTCATAAAAGTCTTCGTGCTCTAAGTATATATTTAAAATGTATCGATAGAATTTGTGACTCTTCGCGATAATTTGATGCTAATTGATATGTTGTTAGTAATTTAATATTTAATGTATCTTCTTGTATAGTTGTATGCCATTTGTTCATCTCATTCATGGATATAATACATAAATTAAGTTGATTGCTGAAGTGCCCAAGTTTCTTTTCTATTTGCTGTTTTGCTTCTTTCATTTTATGTACACTATGAAGTAAAAACTTTGTTTGATGATTGGATTTCCTTTCTTGTTGGTTTGGTTCAAGGGCGTTTATGTATTGGTACACTTCATGGTTTACCCCAAATATTGCCGTTAGGAGTTTACCTAGTAATCCTCTTTTCCTTCTTTCTTTAGGTGTCGCATTTAATACTTGAAATGTTCATTCAAGTTCTGTGCATTGCTGCTGTATGTGGTTGTCCAGTTCTCTGCATTGAGCATCTTTAGTTAATTGTTTAGCTTTCCTACGAAATTCTATCATCTTTTTCTTTACATTTAGACTACTCCTTTCATTGTCTTGTACTTGACTGCGTGGTATTTCGATCATTATTTTGAATGTTCCTTTAGCAATACTTATTATTCCAAGTTTCTCCATTAATAGTCCTGTTATATGGTATTGTATTGTATATGGTGCAATCACCTCTGTCGACAGAATAGTTAGTAGGATCATCCATCCAACTAAATCTACTTTTGGGGTTTCAATTTTCTAACCTGTGCTTTCTTCCTTTGACAGTGGTATTGGTTTTGTAATTGGTCTTCTATATTTGTTTCCTTTAGTTTGTATTTCCATTACTCGGTTTGTTCTGTTTTGATCTGGCAATGTTTGTAATATTCTTCCCAAGGGCCATTTTGCTGGTGATGTGTTTTCATATTATAATATAGCTAGATCTATAACATTTTCTTTTGTCGCTTTCCATTTATTCTTTTGTTGTAGTTGATGTTGGTACTCCTATGACCACGCCTACCAAAAATCTCGTGTGAGTTTGGCTATTAATTTTCATCTCGTTGTTAAAATTTCCCTGTCTTTTGTTATATTAAACTGTGCCCGTGTCTGTGATGTTATTATCGCATTTCCTATTAAGAAATGCCCCGGAGTTAATACTGTGTCCTCCGTTAGGTCGTCTATTATTTCACATAGGTGCCTTGAGTTCAAACATGCCTCAATTTGTGCAGTAAGTGTTGCTAATTCTTTGTATATGAGCATGTTGTCCATCATGATCCTTTTAAGGCGATGTTTTCCTGATTTAACCTGGGATTCCCAAATACCTCCAAAATGGGGTGCTGCTGATGGATTAAAATACCATTGAGTTCCTGTTGTTTGGATTCGCTCCTGAATGTTTTTGTTTTGAACTGTTTCTTGTATGTTGTTTATGAATTTCGTGTTTGCTCCAACGAGTGTAGATCCATTATCGCTGTATATATGTGCGGACGTTTCTCTTCTTGATGTAAATCTTTTAAAATATAAATATAAATCTTTTATATGCTGCTAGAAATGTGTCAGCTCTTAGGTCCGTTACTACTTCTAAATGGACAGCTTTAGTTGGGAAGCACACGAATAGTGCTAAGGGTCCTTTTTCTGTTTTCTTACATTATCTTTTAGTTGCTTTTATTACTATTGGTCCGGCTAATCTATTCCGGATTTGTTGAGATGGTATGGATTCCGCTACGGGTAATTGTACCATTAATTGCTGTTGTTGTTTCCTATTGAACCTTGTACAAGTTACATAGCCACGTATTATCTTCTTTATGCTGTTTTTGCAATAATAGTCCAGTATTTTCGTCGCGTGTACGCTAATATAATTTTTGCTCCTCCATAAAGTGTAGTATTATGTGCATGTTCCAGCAATAGTTTTACGATATGACTCTTACTTTGTAATATTATCGGGTGCTTTGCTCCATATGTCATGTTGGCGTTTTCAAGTCTTTCTCAGACTCTTATTATTCCGTTGTTATCTCGAAATGGGTTTAGATTTACTGTTTTACTAGATTTAGCTACTTCTCTTTCTTTTTTCAACGCTTGTAATTCTTCAGGAAATTGCGACTGTTGTACTCCTGTTATAATTCGTATTACTGCCTTTTCTAATTTTTCGTCGTCAATGTTTTTGTATTTCTTTCTTGAAGGTAATTTTCTTTGAACCTTAGGCAGTATGCTATTTTTCCTTTTAATTTATTGAATGATGGAAACCTTTCATATATTTTTACACTATCATGTACATTTTTGTGATAACACTGTAGTTTTCTTGTTTGGATTCCATGTGCATTTCATTAATTATCTGCTCTTCTTCTATATTTCTTTCTTTCAACCACTGTGGACTAGTCCACCATAATTTATGTATTCATAATTCTTCTGTTATGATTCCTCTTGATAACACATCTGCAGGATTTTCTTTCGAAACTGCGTATCATCATTTAGTTTTTGGCATGCATTCTTGTATTGTTGCCACTTTACGCGCTATAAATATGTTCCATTTACTTGGTCCTACTGCTATCCATACTAACGTTATTTGAGAATTAGACAAGCTGTTATTTTGATATTTTGTAAATTCATAGCTCCTGTGAATCTTTGTATCAGTTTTGCCAGTAGTACTGCTGCATTTAATTCCCGTCTAGGTAACGTTTGCTTTGTTTTGATTGGTGCCGCCTTATCTTTAGTTGCTAATAATTCTACAAGACAATGTCCGTTTTTTGTATTGTACCGTGTGTATATTACCGCTTCATATGCCTTTTCCGAAGCGTTGCAGAATCCGTGTATTTCTAGTTGCTGATTTGTTTCATTGTGTATGCACCGTAGTATTTTGATGTTACTTATTTCTTGTAGTTGATTTTGGAATTCCTTCCATTTTTTTTAATTGTTTCTGGTGCTGGTATCACAACCTATTTCCATTGCCCATAGTTCTTGTGTAATTAATTTTGCTACTATTATGGTTGATGCTATTCATCCTAACGGATCGAATATTTTTGTTGTGCTTGACATGATTGTTATTATTGGGCATGTTTTGAATTTTGAATTCCAAATAATCCATTTTAGGATTCCAGTATTTTCTAAGGTTTTCGTTGTTTCTTGATTTTCGTTAATTTCTGCAATTTGTGTCTCTATATGATTTTCTGGTATTTGCTCTAGTACTGTAAGATTGTTGCTTGCCCATTTTCTTAAGTTGAACCCACTTTTCTTTGACAGTTTTGTTATTTTTTCTTGTATTTGAAATGTTTTCTCCTTTGTTGCTGTTCTAGTTAATAAGCCATCCACATAAACATCACTGTTGACTATGTTTGATGCCCTTGGTAATTATCGTTCTTCGAATTTTGGCAATGTTTGAAGTGTTTTTATTTCCAAATAGGTTTACTGACGTTGTTCCATACGTTACTGTTGTTAATTGTTATTATGTAATTGGTTGTTTGCTATTTTTTTCCATAAGATTCGTTGATATTGTTGGTCATCGGGCTGTACTTGAATTTGTCTGTACATTTTCTCGATGTTTGCTTTTATTACAATTTGGTGTTTTCTCCATCTTATTAAGATGTTGAATAATTCTTCTTGAAGTCGAGATCCTATGTGCATCGTTTCGTTCAAACTTTTCCCATTAGCGGTCTTGCTTGATGCGTCAAATACAGCTCTGTATTTTGTTGTGGAGATGTCTTCTTTCATAAACATTTGGCGTTTTATGTAGTACATGCCAGGGAACTCATCTTCTAGCGGCACTTACTTCACGTGTCCCGCTTTTTCATATTCTTGCACGAACTTCTCATATTTCGTTTCATATCTTTTGTCCTTTGAAGAATTTTTCTCTACTTGCAGCAATCTTGCTATGGCTCTTGGTCTTAATGTACCTAATTGTGTTTCTTCTTTAAATGCTACTCGTACATAATATCTTCCTTCTTTTGATTGTTATGTGGTTGATTCAGAGCATTTTGCACATTCTTTTTCTTCCTGAGTTTTTGATTCATCTTGGGCCACTTTCCTAATTGCCAGAAACGTTGCAACTCCTTTGATTGTATTGACATTGAATATTTCAATTTTCGGTTTTGAGCTTAGTATTTTTCCCGAAATTAATCAGCCTAATTCTGTTTCTTGGATAATCATCCCTTTGTTGTTTTTTATAGTCATTGTTTTACAGTTATTGAATATTCTTCTATTCCAATTATCAAATCAATTCGACCTGGATTGTTGTACGTTAGTTCAGCTTCTCCGGTATTGGATTCGTTGGCATTGCTTTTGTCAGTGAAGGTAATGCTAGCGCTTCCATGTCCATATTAAATTTGCTCTAGAATCTAAGTCTTATAGTGACATTTATTTTTGATTTTGCTGTACTTGTTAAGTTATTTACTAGGCCACTTATTTCAGCTTCACTTTTTTGCTTTGGAGAATTTAGTATTTCTGCCGTTTCTCCAGTTATGAAACTAGGTTCTGATCCAGTGTCTATTAATGCTCTTATGTATTTCTGCCTTCCCTCGTACATAGTAGCTTTAACCAGTGCTGATGCCAATAATATTTGTCGTACTTGCCCAAAAGTTTTCTGGGTAGTCTTTGTGTTCATGGAGTTTACTTGTTTTGTTTGTTCATTTGTATGCGTCGTATTGGTGTTTCTGGCTGTCATTAGTTGTTTGCGTTGTCCAAAGTATGTTAGCTTAGTTCTTTTATACTTAGGTGGTTCGTTTGAGAAGCGCATTGTTTCTTTGTTAAACTTGATGTGTAATAATGTATGATGACTCAATCCACAATCACGGCACCGTTGTTTATTCATGCATTGTTGTCTGTTGTCATGGTTCAGACAATATTATTTTTTTCAGATATAGTTATTTCTTTCTTTGCTTGACAACATTTTAAATTTTTAGCATTCATGTATGTTATGTTTGCTCATTACAGTATAGGCATTTTTAGTTTCATTTTATTACCTCAAGCGATTGAAATCTCTGTTTTATAAATTACAGAGTTTCTTGCAGTTGGGGTATTTTCTTAGGTTCTGTTAACGTTTGTTAAAAGATTCTTCCAGTTTCCTGATACCTTTTCTTCGTTATTACGTGGTTTATGATAGATCCTCGTTCTACTGTTTTTATGTTTGGGTTTTCTATTGAGTGCATGTACTCTATAATAGCGTCATGTGTTTGTTTCAATTGATAAACGTCGTCTTCCTTCATATTTGGAAGGTTAAATATTTTTTCTAATAATGTTGATAACATGAGGCATTCATTTTGGTATCTTTCTTTTAAGACTGTCCATGTTGACGCATAATCTCTTTCCGTTGTTTGTAAGTGCTGGATTATTCTTTGTGCTTCAACTCACGTGAGTTTTTAAGTACTGCATTTTTTCAATTTTTGATATGCTTCGATTTTCGTCAATGACTTTTTTGAATAAATCATGGAATGTATCCCATTCTTCATAATTTTCCGCAAATATTAGTATTTTTACAGATGCAACTTGCACTGTTGCTTCTTTTTTGGTCGTGTCTGCGACGGATCCTTTTTCTAATATTTTGGTTATAATTATTTCTAAATTTTCTTGTAGTTCTTGGACTATCATTTCTAGTTCTTGATCTTTTTTCTGGATCAGCACTTCGTCATTTAAGTCTTGCAGTTTTCCTTGGTACTTTTCTAGTTTTTGCCTAATTGATTTGTAGTATTGAATTCCTTTTATTTCCTCATGTTGGAGTTTATCTTGTGCTTCGTATTTTTATGTGAGATCTTATTATTTCTCGTTGGAGCTGTTTCTTTTTCTAACTTTCTTCAGTCTTATGATTTTGCGCGGTTTCTTCTTCAAGTATTCTGTTTAAAAATTCTCTGCCTTCGCAGTAGATTTTTTCTATTTTTCTGCAATACTTAATTACGTAATAATTGTGCTCTGGTTTTTCAAATTCTGTTAGTAGTTCGTGAATTTTTCTAAATTCTGTCCAGCATGCCTACAATTTTTGTAGATATTTTTCAGCCATTTGTACCGTTCTACTTGCATGTCCCACTTTTTGGCATTTATAACTAATTTTTCAATTTCTAACCGTAATTTATTTTGTTGTGATGGGAAATTGTTTATTTCTATGTTGTCATTTTTTTATTTTAAAAACAAAAAAAAATTGTTTACCTTTTTGTTTCTTGTGACGCCTGAATTCTTAGCTTCTTGGCTCGTTGTACCATATGCAGTATTATTTTAGTTTTTTGAGGTCATATGCCGTTATGTTATGTTGTGGTTTCTGAATTTTTCGTGCTTATAGGACAATCTGTTAATTCCAGGTTTGAAGGAGTAACTTTTGCGGAGAGTGGTTAGTGTATGAAACTTTGCGCCTCGTGAACAATTGATTCACCTTTGAAAGGAGTAACCAGCCTCAACTACTCTGAAGACTAAAAAAGGCTTTGAACTTTCAAGGGGTGTTTATTAATCCTTCTAGACGCTTTTAATTTTTCTTTGCTAGACTTTGGACCTTAAAAGGAGTCACAGTGATCAAAGTAAGAACTCAGATTTACGACTCCTTCATTTCTACAATTCTACTGTTTATATACACCTTTTAGTTATGGCGCTTTATGACGTAGTTTGATATTTTTTCGCAATAATTATAAATTGTTTATAACATAAAATTGTTATTTTCTAATATTTGCTTAATTTAATTTGAATTTAAAGTTTTAGCACATTCGGTATTTATTTAAATTAATTTATAATTTTGGCCGTCTGTGTTATCATTATTTTTTTATCTTAATTTTGGGCCTTTTTGTTTATAATATGTTTATTACGCAAAAGAATGACACAGAAGGTGTCTGTTGATGAAATTTGTTGCCTGCTAATTATTATACCTTTACGCTGATATTCTTAGTTGCCTTTTATAATTTGTAATCTATTTTCTTTAAATTACCTACATATTTGAACTATTATAAAATTTGGTTTTAAATATTTTTCTTTTCTATGGATTACCTATACGTACGTGCTTGAAGTACATTGTTTGGACCTACTTCTACCTTAACTCCTTGCCACATTTTAAAGCTTAAAATTTATACATTTCATCTATGGCTTATGTGGCCCTCATCTCTGGTTCCTGTTAAGATATGAATCGTAACAGTTATCAACTTAAGAGTTTATTTTCACGGTCTTCACTATTACTATAAACTCAAACCAACAGATATTATTGAAGTTTGGGTAACTATTGCGGATAATTAATTAATATTTTCGTATTTTTTTCATATTGGAATATTAAAATTGATATTAGTTCATATTTTTGTAAAATAGGTCTTTCTTTCATGTACAAAAAGTACAGTGTGCCTCTTAAAAAGATTTGATCGGTTTCAACTCGTAATAAAAATATGTAAGGCTAAATTAAATAATTAATGGATACATTTTTGTAAATGGCATATAAAATCTCTCAATATACGTTGCAGCATATTGTTCTTATAGCTGTAATTTCGTCTGTAATAATTTTTTTCAGTTTCTCTAATTCTTGTGGTTTTCTCACAAACATTTTGTTCTTCAAATAGCACCAAAGATGAAACTCAGGAGCAGTGACATCCAGAGATTTTGGGGCCGAATGAGGGTCACTACTGCCGTAAGACTAGCATGCTAATTCTTGTTATATGACTGGTAGTACCGCCTTTTGTTACTCTTTATATCTATTTCTTACTATATTTGTGGTAAAAAAAGTTTTGCAATATATTTATATGTTTGCGAGGTTATCATTACTATCGCACCATTTTCCTCAAAGAAATAGGGTCCGACAATCTTTGAAAATGAAACAGCGCTTCAAACTGTTAATTGTGGAGAGAGAGAATGTCAATGCTGTCTATGTAATTTAGATAGATTTTCTGCACCGAGTAACGACAGTTTTGCTTCTTTGTTTGTTTGTTTTGTGGCTGAGACTTCGGGTTGGGGAGATCTATTTTGCCCTCTTGGCTTCAACTAACATGATCGTTTTGTCATGCGTATTAGAATTTTTCCGAATATAGAGGAGTTTAACTGTCACTAGGGACTTTCGAAGGGCCAAACATCACATTGACACGGGACCTACGATTTTACATCCTTATCCGAGAAGGCATCTTTTTTAAATTTTTCTTCGCTAATAGGTTTGCCGACGTCGATTGGGTTTGGATTCGCATTTTTTGGATATAGAAACTTACTTACTAAACGTTCGATTAAAGTAAAGGACGCTTTTGCTCGAAATCTGGTATCTCATGGTTTTGTTCTAAAAATGTTCGACAAAACTCACTTGATTACCAAGATTTATTAATTTATGTATAACTGCTACTTTATAGGTGTGATATTTTATGTTACGTTATATTTGTCGGGTATTCAGATCAAATAAGTTTGATGCAAATGTATATAGACGAATTGATCGTTTTGGGCTACGAATAACTGTTTGCCTTGCACGTTGTTCGTCTACTGGATTGATGATAGATATCCGCCTATAGGTTAATTTTTGTTTAGAGTGTGTGCCTGTGCCCTTGCAGCTGTATGTGAGGACGTGCGCGAGCGCGCGTGTGCGTGAGTGTACGCGCATGCGGGCGCGTGCGCGTGTGCGCGAGTGTGGTATGCATGTACGTGTAGCGTTTATACACATAACGACAACAATTTGACTAAAATCGGATAACCGGAAGTGTTACTTTACTCTTGTCATTTTTGGTTTTTCGTGATAACTCTATGTACTCCAACGATTTTTTTAAACTTGCTATATTTCTTAGTCATTTAATGTCCTTTCACATAATCGAAGCCGTTTGTAAAAACAGTTTCCGTAAATCGAGTAACCCACAGTACCTTTAGTAATAACTCTAAATAAAATAACTATGAAATTGAAAGTCCTATCCAAATTAAAATCCTTTCACATAATCGAAGCCGTTTATAAAAACAGTTTCCGTAAATCGAGTAACCCAAAGTATCTTTAGTAATAACTCTAAATAAAATAACTATGAAATTGAAAGTCTTATCCAAATTAAAATTTATGTTTGAGGTTGTAACAACACTTTTATGCAAAATCAAGAATTTGGTTGAAATCGATGAACCCGAAGAAGCACTATATTTCTTCCATTTTTAAATATTTTCCCTTATTTTTAGTTTTTCGCGATTTTCTTGAAAAATTAGCTCCAACGATTTTTTTTAGACTTACGTGTTTCTTAGCTATTTAATTCTGTTTATATAAATGAAGCGGTTTCTTAAATAAATTTCTGGAAATGGAGTAACCAGGAGTACTTGAAGTAATAATTGTGAACAATATATCTCAAAACCTAAACATGGTAGAAAAGTAAAACCTTGTATGTTTAACGCCTTTATGGTATGTGACGGCAAGAATTTAGTTAAAATTGAATGACTGGAAGTGCTCCTTTATTCTTGCGATTTTTAAGTTTTTTGCGATTTTCTCGAAAACGGCTCTAATAATTCTTCCAAAACTTACTACCGCTCTTGTTTTTGATGCCTTTTTATGTGAATTTTCAGTTTTTCTGAAAAAAATGCATTTAAGCAAGTTATCTGAGAAAATATCTGTAGTTATGCAGGGTTTTGCGTGTCCATTAATTTCATAGGTAACCGTTACAATTATCGTTCCCAAAATAAACTTAAATAATATTTAAATCATTAGTGAACATTATTTGCATAACTATAACAAGTAAGAGAAAGTCGTGTGTTTTCTTACACCAGAGTTTTATGTTTAGTATCTATAGTTAAAAGGTTGACTAGTGACTAGTGACACACTGTAGACTGAATTTATAAATGATAGGGTTTAAATATGTTATTAAAAGTTTGATGAAAATCCAGTATAAAACCAAGTTTCTTAAGACATTTATTAAAGAAAACTTACATTAAACAATTTTAATTTAGCTAAGTCTGAATATCACTACGGCAACGCTGATTTATTATTGAATACTCATTTTCCAGGACCCCAAGATATGTTATTAATGCCATGGAAAGCTCTTTTCAAATTTCCGCCATCAGCCCATTCTGAATTCATGTAACTGTCGTCATCGTCTGCGGATAACTTTTTTAGTTCTTCTTGCTTTCTGTAAGCATGTAACATCCACTGTTTTCGTTCATCTTCTGTCATAACTGGTTCTCTTCCGGGCGGACCTTGACCGCGCTTTGATAACTTCATTATTGCCTGAAATTACGTCTAATCTAAATAATGCGTTTTTAAACATCATTATATAACTATTTAATAAAAAGCGTTTAATGCTAATTTATGCATTGCATTTTAAATATCATGTTCGTTTTAACGGAGCAAGCAAATTCTAGTCTATGTCATAAGTTGCAAATATGTTTAATAAATTGGTTTAAAGGATTAAATTATTAAATGTATGGGATGTTATGTTTTAAATAGAAATTTTACGTTTCTTTTCTACTAATTCTAATAAACAAAAACAATAAAATGGTAACTTCACGTAGTACATCGCCTATGAACCCATTAAGAGCCTTATTTTATAAATAAGACTTTATAGTTGTTCGCCAAGCGAATGACACCTTATACGAGGGACAAGCCATTATTATTGAGAATAAAAGAACTAGTGTAACTTTTTGAAAATTTTATTTTAGATATGTTCAAAGTAGTTGCCTTCTGCTATAATGCACTTAGCCATTCTTTCCTTCCACTGCTTAAATGCTCCAAGCCAAGCACCTTTAGGAATACTATCAAAGTAACACCGAACAGTAACATCGATCTCTTCCTCCGAAAAAACCTTCTTCCTCGTAAGTTATTTTTTAGCCCAAAAAACAGTCAAAAGTGGCATATTGTCAGATACGGTGAGTATGGAGGGTGCTCGATTACATTAATCTTGTTTACAGCCAAATACTGCCGACTTATCGCTGCAGTGTGGGAAGAAACATCGTGATGTAGCAGAATTCCCTTCTTTGGCACTTTATTAAACACTTCCGGCAAACAGTGTTCGACGTATCATTTAGCTGTGGCAGCCTCCTGATCCTCTAGCCTAATAGCGCTCACTATACCGGTACTTCTAAAGAACACAACGTACATTACTTTCTTCATTGCTAGCTGCTTTCTGATTATTGTTGGTGTGGTCTTGTCTTCATGGATCCATACGCGTCTCTCTTGTCGAGTTGGTATGTCTAAAAATGGTATTTAAGTTTCATAGCCTGTTACAATTTTCGATAAAATTTGGTGTCCATCATTCTTAAGCAGTGTTAGAGTTTCGTGGTAAATTCGTACTCGTTCTGGTTTTTGAAAATCTCTAAGATGATGGGGTACAAAACGACTTACGACTTTTTTCAGATAAAGGTGGTCGTGTATTATTGTTTTCACAGATGAGGATCCAATTCCCAGTTGAGCTTCTACCACGGCGTAACTAGTTCTGTTATCTGCTTCTATAATCTTCTTCATGGCAGCAATGTTTTTCTCTGTCACAGCGGTAATCGGAGGGCCTTCGCCTTTCTGATGATCAACCGTAGTTCTTCCACGTTACAATTCCTTGTACTATTTGTAAATTGTTGCGAATGAAGGGGCCTGATCGCCAAATGTAGATTTATACTTTCTTCGCAGTCATACGCACTTAAACCTTTCTTAATGTCCTAATAAATCATTATGCGAAAATGTTCTCGGGTTAATTCCATTCTTTCACTACGCTTGCGAAACTTAAAACTATCTCTTTCAAATGCTATTTAAGAGAAATTTGCAAATGAAGCGGCAAATGTCAAGTAAAGAGCTGCTCTTAATGAGGTTATATCATTTGTTTACCATGGCCTACCTAATTTCTTCATTCTCAATAATAAAGGCTTGTTCTTTGTGTATAAGAGAAGTGAAAATATCTTATCAAAAATTATTTGGAATGAACTGCAATGCGTCGTATAAAAATAAATTAAACGATATAATAAATTAATAAAGGATTCATCATTCCCAAATTGAGACGATAATAATATTAAGTAAATAAATAAACTACTAAGCTCAGTCTCAAGCAAATTATTATTTTTGTTCAGTAATTCACATTCACTAGTCTTGAACTTAAAAAAGGTTCATCATCAGAATGCTATAAAAATTTTAATTAATTAAGATAAATGTTTAAATTGTAATATCTTACCTACTTGGTATGCTATTCTGGTTATGGATAATTTAAAAATTTAAAAC
>JAHWXV010167479.1:0-12330 GCA_024586415.1 Phrixothrix hirtus
AAAATAAACATAAATAATAATTTAATCATTTGTGGACACTATTTGCATATCTATGTGTGTAAGAGAAAGTCGTGTGTTGTCTCACACCAGATTTTTATAATTTAGCATTGTCAATAAATTTTATGATTTTTAAATCCTAATGTCGAAAATTTTCTTATGTCGTCTACATCAATTTTAACCTTTTTGTAAGTAAACAAATACGCTGTTTACGATTCCGTAATAAAAAAATAGGGGTTACTATTTAAAAAAATATCGATGACGTCATAATTTTTTGAAAAATAGCCGAAAATCTTAAAAAATATACAAAAAAATGGCAAATTATTTTAATCGTTTGATATGTCCGAGCAATTTATGCGTTACTTAACGAAAGCACTGAATATAACCTATATATTGTTCCAAAATTCAACAATAAATTAATTCAATATGTTTTCAGTTATTAATATAAGAAAGTAAAAACTTTTGCTTTAATACTTTATGGTTATTTCTACAACATTAAAAAGGGTTGAAAAAATAGCTTAAAGAAGTTAGATTAGTTAACGTTCGTTGTTACTATAAGTAGGTTTATCCGTTAAAATAACATAAGCAAATAGTTCAATAAAATATTAACTTGATAGTTACATTTAATATTTTAAAATATCATTTTAACCTTTAAAGGTTAACATTTTCAGTTAATCACTTTGAAGTTGCAAACACATTGTCCGTATTTAGCACTCAAAAATAGTTAAATAAACTAATTATTGGTTGTTTCAACGATTTATTTTACTCGGTGTATATTACAATTCTCTCAATTTGTTTAATTTTTTTAATGTGGTATTAGATCAAATTGTGATAGGTCAAATATTTAGAAAATACACGGACAACGCAGTTTAATCCGTGTTAAATTTATAAATTTATTTTAGCTTGATCTGGTTAGTCAGAAATATTTTTTACGAGATTATGTCAGCGGTTTACAAAATGTGCTCATCCCTCTGTATGGTTTAAAAATAGATAAAGCGTACCTAATTTTCAGTTAAAATTTGCTATATTTCTTCCTGAAACTATTTTACAACAACCTTGGATATTAATTAATTATGCTAATTGAATACTTTGATTTATATAGAATACATGGTTTTACTGATTTATTTCAGCTATATTATAAACAAAGGTACATTAAACAGTAGGTACAATAAGTAGTACAGTACTTTGTAATTGAAGCGTGGAAACAACTGATTTTAATTTGCATTATCATTAGCGCTATGAGCTGATCTTATCAATAAATACCTATTCTTTTTCCTATATGCATTTGTAAGGGAGACTTATGATTCCAGTTCCATAAGGTTGTAGTTATGAAATCAATGATGTTATTAATTTGGCTGTTTACCGAATTTGTAGCAGATATTTGTTGATGATCGTTATATGTGAAGAGTAAACCTGCGAGCCCTCATTTTGCAGTTGTCGGGAATCAATAAACCTCTGCAGTTTACCAATTTTGCCTTGTATTGTCGTAAGAATAATTCGTACCAAATGTTCAAAATATACTTAGGAATGTATATACTTTAGCTAATTTTTTAAAAGATTTATAATTAATAAATAAATATTTTATTTACAATATTCTTCTTTAACATTCATTATTGTAATATATACACATACCTTTATAATTGCATTTATAAGGTATATACATAATAATATAAATAAACATTAATATTGAAAGATGTATATTTAATATTGTTTACTTTTTTTTATTATTTATTAATTAGCAAATGCAAAGTGGTTCAATTGTAAATTTACAAATTTAATTAACGTTAAAGGTGTAGAATAGCTATACAGACTTACCCTAAACCCCACTTCATATAAAGCAAAGATAAAATATGTTAATTTAGACGTGTACACGCCTATCGTATTTATTACCCTTCGATTTGCTTTAAAATTTGTAAAAATTTAAATAGTCTCTAATAGTATATAATAATTTAGGAATGCTGCTTTCTCTATCATTTCTGCTCTATGTTTTTAATTTTGGGAATAATTATTGTATTGTATTAGTATGACACACAGTAAGATCTTGACCTAAAAAAAAATACTTTTTCTATAAGAAACTGTATTTGCCATCGGTCAAATTTTTACACTGGCACGGTGCTATGTGGTAATTTAGGTCCGTCGTTCCGTTTCTAGATCTTCATGTCCTAGACATAAATATACTTAATTCAAAACGAACTATTGCATTTCTGTATGAAAATTGTTAAAGAGAATAATCAATAGAGTACTGCAGTAAAAGCGTTTATCATTGTTAACACGATTGTGGGGGTAGTGTTGACACAACTCTCATAGGACAAGGCCACCTTGTAAATAAATCTTACCTATTTTGTCTTCACTGTAAATCTTTGAACGTTGATAATGTTTTTTTAAGATATGGGTATTTTTAATTTTTCATTAAATTATTTATTACTTTGAATACATTATTCTTAATATTAAAATACAGAAATGACGTCATATTTATAAAAAATGTTATTGAAACATGTTAGATTTTTTAGGTTTTCTTAAAATTTTAAATATAACTTTTCTAGGAATATCAAGAATTTTTGGAAATTTAGGTGTTATACGATTTATAAATTTGAAAGTTCAAATTTGACCTTTATAACAACATAAAAAATCAATCAATTGAATTATAAAATTGATTTAACCATTTTATTGCACTTGATACAGAATATAGGTATTTTAATCTAAACGTTGAATTTATTAGTTCAAACAATTCTTGTTCTGTTTTTGAGTTAATTTAAAGCCTTTGAAAAGTTTTGGATTTTTGCAAAGGCTTATTCGGAACTAATTATTTTTTATTTTAGCAGCGTTTAATTCCATAATTAGAGTTTGATATAAAAATTACTATTTAACTAAAAAATTTTCAAAACTATAATTATTAGATACTAAGAAATATTATTGTTAAAAGTAATTATAAACTTATTGATTGCATATGCATTTCTATAGGCATACAAGAATGTAAATAGGTAATTGCATGTTCAACTGCTTATGCCCCTCACTGATTGGCTGGTACGGCATCGAGACGATATTTAGTGAATACATTTCGTACCAATGTTGATGCTGCATATGTCTCCTGACTTGCCGATATGATTTTATCGCAACAACGTTAAAGCCAGAAACATATTTAGCCGATGTGACGTAACCCAGCGCGTTGTTACTCGACGCTACTAAAATCCAAAACTTAATTTACCATAAGAATGGATTGGCCTTGATCACACTTACCCGATGCAACGCGGAGTTGAATATGTGAGGGAACATCTTTGTTTATTTGACATAAAAAGTAAATTTTTAGCGACCAAACCATGAGACAAAAGGTTTGGAAAAATTCCGCGGAAAAGATCTCAATACGTAAATATACATATTTCTATTTAATGCATCATACTATAAAACATTATTAAATATTTAATCGTCCAACATTATAAAAAAACTTCAAAGGTATTGCAGAAGCCTAATGAAATATTCAGGATTCCTAATAGTTGTCTTAATATGATTCGTCAATCTTCTTGCATAATCACCGCAACAGAGTTGATGTTTATTTCTGTTGAAGCTGTGGTTGGAGTCCCAGGGTAGTCATATTTGAATATTATTTACCACCAACGAACAGTACTATAGAGAAGAACAGATTCCCCAAAATCCTCTTTTAATAACGAATAAGAACTTTAATTTTCCGTAGGAGAAACTGAACCGGTCTCAACTAGGTCGTTTGGCATTGATCTCATTCAGAACTAAACCGAACACAATCGTTATTACGTAATAGATAAAACATTATACCAACTTTATAACACGAGAACAGTAAAAAAAAGTATGATCAATTATTATTGAGCAGCCCTGGAATATACAATATGCAATTATATTTTAAATATATTATAAATTCATTTGTTAAAATTGCAAAGTAAGATCTCATTAGTTTGTTATGTAGCGTTCATTATTTAAAATCACATATGGCTGCCTTATTCATCCATATTATAAGTGATATATCGCCTAATTTTCATGGCTTTCTTAATATACAAGGCAGAGCGAAATAACATTGCACATCCTTATTTTGTATTTAAACTTGATTCATATGACAATTTTGTAACGTTTCTCGGGAAACATAGTGATAACGCGAAACGCGATTACAGAATTGCAACAATTTTCGCGTGTTCTCATTATCAATATGAATTAGTAATACCGGAAGCTTAATTAATAAGGCATTTATAAAGACTTGACAAATCTTAAGACTGGACAAAACAGCGCGGGAGTGAGAAATTCGGTTGCACAATAATCATGTAAATAAACTTTCGTCCATTTACATAATAATAAAATTAAGTAAATGAACCATGAGTACTTGTATAAAGTAAAAATCAATTATGTTAAGTAAAACAAAAGAAATGCTAGATATGGAAGTATTACAATATATTGCGCAATACGAAAGTTGTTAACTAGCCATTCAAACTAAATGTGGATTGTTTCTATAACCTGTAAAATAAATTAAGAAACAATCCAAAATAAAATAATTACGGATTAAACACAGAGCTTTAGTCTGTGGAAACCGTATCAGACCGTCAAAGCTTCTGCAATGGTCAAATATGTTTGTATTAAAAATTGTAGCGATATTCACGTGACGTTTGGTCAATCTTCCGTAGTTACGACATCCTAACCGCCGTTCTGGACAAAGATTCGTGGGTGCCAGCTTAGTTGGTCTAAGGAAAATTTCCTGTTTTCGAGCTCCAAATTCGGATAGAACTATGTTGGTAGATAATAAGGACGATCCGTTTCCTAGATTGTCTCAACTTCTGTGGCCCTTTTTTTGCTAAGTAACCGAGCGCCATAGGCGTTGTTTTTCCCGATCCCGTAAGCAGATGACCCTTGGCAGAACGTGAATAAGTTGCTAGGTAGTAACTAAAATTCCACGACACGCGTCGCTAACGTACCTGTGTCTCGAAATGGTCCGATAGCGGAGATGCAGGTACCCTGATTTTTAGATCCCTATAACCGCCGGACGTTTCGTCGCTCGGTATCAGTCTGCGAACGACGCCTCATCTTACCGAGTGGCACATATTACGGGCACAATAAGGCGCCGTCACCTTAAATACTCATTCTGGCCTTCCGCAGTAATATTAGGCACGCTGGCAAGCGACGCGACTATGCTAATAATCCAGGGCTTAATAAAGCTGACGCGTTCAATATGGGAAGGGGACCACGAAGTTACGAACAATGACGTCGCACTGCCGCAGTTTATTAAACCATCGTCAATTGCGTACGACGACCTGTCTTTCAGCTATGTGTTGCATTGACAAATTTAAGTTTTGATTAGCTAATCGATTAGTTATATGATAGAATCTTTATTTTATTTTTCCTTTTATTTTAATAAATTGTACTGCAAATAATCTCCTTATGATTATTTATAATTAAGCTGAGAAACCAAATTAATTAGAAAATATTTGCCGTGAATGTTCATTTCATACTAAAGGTGGAAATTCCGTTAAATCAGTAAATGAAGTCAACTAATAAATAGTTATTCCGCAGGAACGCCGATTTGAAATCTGAGACAGCAGTATCCGCGCAAACCAGAAAAAGACCCTCACCGCGAACCAGGCCGCACGACTGATTTATTCTTTATTCTTTAATTGTCTATGCATTTAATAAACTATAGTGAAATGTCACAAGTTCTCTTTATACCATCTAAGGGGTGCAAGGATGTAACATAACGCGCTTAATTAAAAATTGGGATTATGTATTCCGATTATTTTATAACCGGTAAATAGGCTTTGATAAATATATTTAGCTTATGATGTTGTTCATATGTTAGGAATAAAGATTACAAAGATATTTTTATTCGTGTCGCTTTTTACTTTAAGGATAATATCGACAAACAACATTAAACACAGTTATTATGACTATTTAAATATCGTATATGATATTTGCGCTTTAAAACGTCTTTTACAATCAAATGAATTTTGTTAAGCAGCAGTTTTATGAAATGTGAGTTATTGGAGAATAAAATTTAGGATTCTCGTCTTTATGGGAATTTAAAGCACCATACTGATAATGATTGCTCAATTGGAGGCCAAGTGTTGCCACCTCTGCTTCCAACGAGATTTATATTTTACTATTTCAGTTTTAAAATACATTATGTATATTTCTTGCTGAAAATTGAATAAATGTTAATATTCGAATAGGAAATAATATTACCTATATTTGTATACAGGTATTTACAACCTTTGTGGGTCTCAAATCTAATTTTGAGTCTAACAACTATTTTACAAATTATTTCGTCTATTATATAGCTAAAGTAAGTAGATTTTTTACGATAACTCATTCTATTGAAGTAGCATACTTCCTTGTCGATCCAATTAGGGTTTCGATTTAAAATTTAAATGTTTATTTGTAATTTAATTTTCCTGATAAGATAATTTGAACAATTGCCGAAAGCGCATTTTTGATTCACTTATGTCATTTTTTCTTTAATTAAATTGATTTTATTATACAGTGTTTCAAATAACTGTTTGTTGTTTATATTAATTTAGTCTTTTTATTACTTACAGTGTAGAAATTTTTTTTTTTAGCTATAACAAATACTGTGAGCACAGATACCTTGGCTGTCGTAAATTGCGTAAGTAATAATATTAAATCTAAATACGCCTGAGTACGACCCGTCTCTCTATCTATTGTGTATTAGCGTGTAGATCCATATTATTGACGATTTATTTTAACTTTTTATGTCCTGCTTTATAAGTTTTAAGAATTAACCGAGAAATCAGGTAGTATCTTCTGTTTTAGCTCGATAAGTGTTTTAGGATGGAGATTACAATAGTAAATAATAAGTGAGTCGAACTACCTCATCTCCATTGAATCAGTCATGTCTTTATGTTAATCCAGGATCTCTTCTTCGCTTTTTTTTATTGTTTTTAAATAGGGGACCCATTTTTTTTAAAGTGTCTAATGTGAATTTACAAAAATGGGATTTACTTCAGTGACGGCTTGTGGTTGGGAAAATTGGTGAAGAGCTACAACAACAACAATTTTCAAAATTCCTTGGCATTAATTAACATTTCAAATGTTATTTGTTATTACTAAAAAGCAAACAAGGCCAACAGAACAATCTTTGTAATACTAAACTATCACATAACTATTTATATTTACAAAACCATGACGTTTTAAAAATAATATTATAAGATTTACTGCTCTTTTTAATAACTTTTTGTTACAATTGTTAATTGATTCATTGGCCGTCCTTGATGTAAAAGGTCTCTTTTATCTTCATCTTTCCATGTATTAAATGGAGTTTCCAATAAATTATCAACAATGTCATTAATGGGATTCATACTGATTTTTAAAAACACTATACAACTAATAGAACTATAATAAAAGAAATATGTTATATTGTTTTTAAAGTTTTACACCATAAATCACAAAGAAAAAAATTTAATTATTCTCTAGAATACGTGTAAGTAATTAATGTAAACGTTACCGGAAAATTAACTACTGCAAAACGTATAAGCAGATATAAATAATTTTAAAGCAAACTCTTCACTGTTAGTGGGAGTTATGTGTATACTAAGGCGACTGGCGTCATGGTTACCATGACAATCTGGTCTACAACCGAAAACATTTTGCATACTAACTCCTAGCTCTTCATTTGTTCGATAGTTTGCGATTTTTATGGATGTAATTTTAAGCGCTTTATGAATTGAAATCCTTTAGTTTTTTAGTATTTTAATATGTTTTTGAACTCAATAAATGAATATTACAATTATATACTAAAGAACTACCCATATAGACAAATTCGGCGAAGAGGCCCTTCATCTACTTCAGCTGAAAAGTCGCCAATGTTACAAATGCATGTTTAAATATTGTTCAAATCCACAACAGGAATTATTCACAATAAAATTAACTTAATTAAAATGAAGACAAGTGTATCTATTAAAAAATAAAATATTTTAATTTGGGGTAGATTTTAGGATAGAATGTGAAAAATTACGATTAATTTTACGTATTTTACCTTAGAGATAATAACTTTAAGTTCATACAACACAATCTACCAAAGTAGGTGGAAATTTTTAGAGAAATGCACACAATTGCAAGTTAAACAATTTAAACAATTAAACAATACGCTTGTGACGGAAGAATAACTCCTATGGAGTTCTGAATCCCACACATCTCCGGATAATTTTGTCTCAAGCTATGGGAAAATATTAAAAATTTAAACTAAATATTTCAGAATCATAAATAAAAATAAACATTACATAAAGATTTCAGTTATGTTTTTCTGTAAGGTTACCAAATAATTTGTATTACGCACATTTTGCATTTCTGACTACGGTATATTGTATTGTAACAAAAATTAGAAACAATAAATGGAAAATTCTAGCATCATCTAGAATGTTATCTTTATAATAAAATAGGTGATGTATTCGCAATTACTCATTGCGGTAACCGATATCTGTCAATTAGTTAGGTCATCAATGAGTCATAGCATTACAATTTATTACATCATTATTATGAGTAATATTCTGGTATCTTTTTTATAATTGTTCTAGAATTTATCTTTTCTATATAAACAGTAGATTAAATTCTCTTAGTTAGTTTTTATTAGAATCTTATGCTGTAAGTTACTGATGAACATAAATATAAATATACATAAATAGAGATATAAATGTTAGCTGTTAGTGGATTGTGAAATAAATATTTAAATGATTAAGTGTATATAAATAATTGTAATTTTAGTGAATATAAATTAACATTTTTAAAAACAATTAACTAGTTTCGTTACACTGGTGCCAGGTGTGGAATTTGTTTTAAAAGTTGAACTCATAGACTATAATTAATTAAAAGCCAGTGTTAATTGTTTTTTATATGCCAATAACAAGAAGTGTCGAAAATCAAAATATGGATGCGTTGATGGAAATGTTGCAAAAGATGCAAGAAGAAATGAAATTCAATCAAACTAAACTACAAAAAAAAATGGATTCCAATCAACCTAAATTACAAGAAAAAATAGATTCCAATCAAGAAGAAATAAAATTCAATCAAACTAAATTACAAAAAAAATTGTATCCATAAATTCAAACCAAAATAAATTGCACAAAGAAATTACGAACAAATTAAAAGAGGAAATTAATGCAAGTCAAAGTAAGATACAAGAGGGAATGGGATCCAATCAAATTAAATTGCAAAATGAAATTAAGTCAAGCCAAAATCCATTAAAAGAAGAAATTGCAAACAAATTAAAAGAAGAAATGTTATCGATTAATACAAATCAAAATAAATGAACAAAAGAAATAGAAGATGTTACCAATGAGATGGCAACAAAATATGAGGAAGTAAAGAAGTGTGACGAACTACAACAAAAGTTTGTTCTCCTTACCGTACATAATCAAGTCAGAATGCCGAAGAAGGAGGCGGCGTCATTAGTTCCTCATGAACAATCAACCGAAGCAAATTTACCGGAAGTTGACCATTTGCCAGTTGTTGAAAATGGCATGTCAATTACTAGAAGATACGTTAAAGCACCCACATATGATGGCAAGACATCTTGGGCCAGTTACCACAAACAATTCGTGGCAGCCGAACATCAAATGGATGGAACATTGAAGAAAAGGTGACTGCCTTAATAGTGGCTCTACGTGAGGATGCTTTAGATATTCTACAAACAATACCGGACGATTTACAGAATAACAACCATTACACTGTTTCACGATTGGAAATACGATATGGCGATAAACATCTGCAACAGGTCTACTGTACCTAATTAAGAAATCGTATACAGAAACTTGGAGAGAATCCCCAGAAATTCAAAACTGAAATAGCGCGGCTAGTAAGATCAACATATCCAACGGCTCCAGAAAGCTTTATTGAACAAATTGGGGTGCAAATATTTGTCGATGGTCTTAGGGATTCTGAAACACAACAAGCACTTAGATTAGCACATCCGCGTGACATTGCTAGTGCATTGGCTCACGCACTATGATTTAAAGCGACCAAACAGGCGTCGAAGGGCTATGTTCGTGTGCGAGACATGGAGAAAGACAAAGATAGTACTGAGACTTTAGAAGAAATAGTGTTAAGATTACTTAAGATGCAAAAGCCAACAATATGTAAACTTCCATCCAGGAAGCTCAGTAAACAGGCGAATCCACAGGAAAATAGTTGAAATTCTATGAGCAGTTTTGCTGATGATACAAAACACCAAGAAGTCACCATCCAAGTGGCATCCTAAAAAAATTAACCAGATAGCCTTTGCATTAATGGAATAATCGCAGGAAGGAATTGCCAAATGCTGCTGGATACAGGAGAAACGAAACCAATAGTAAAACCGAACGTAGCTGGGAATGGAAGATTACTGAAGTCACAGCTGCGATTACGTACAGCCACAGGAAAGCACACAACCATTCATGGTGAAATTATTACAGATATTGGGATCGGTTGTAGGTAGTTAAAGCATCGCGTACTACTAGCTGATATTGAGGAACCTGTTATATTGGGTGTGGATGTAATGTTTGAGCTTGGCTTCGCCTTAGGCTTGAAGAACCACATCGTACGAGTTAATGATGAAACCATATCCATGAATCAACGGGATGACCATGCAATAAAAATAGTACTAGCAGAAGAAGTGACATTACCGCCAAACAGTGAAACAATAGTTATAGGCCAACCGCACGGATACTTCCGGGTAGAATGTATAGGAATTTTAGAAACCAGCCACATATATAGTAGTGGTATTCTGGCTGGAAGAGTGTTGATCGAGGCCCACGAAATAATACCTGTTCGCTTAATGAATGTCAATACCTTCTAGATAACTCTAAAGAAGAGCACTGAATTAGGATCATGCACACTTATCTCATCCGTAATATATTGCACAAAAGCCAGTGAGAAGATTTGGCCCGTAAAGAATTTACCTTAACTGCATGCCACACTTGAATCATTGGATAACGGGTTATCCCTTGAGCAAAAGGTTGAAGCAAGCCAGTTGATCCAACTATATGGCCATATATTTGCTACGGACGACTGTTTGAAAGGAAGAACCAATGTTGTGACACACAAAATAAATACCGGTGATGCCCAACCAATACGTCAACGGCCAACGAGGCTGCCTTTGTCCAAGCGAGGCGAAGCTGAACAGATAATTAACGACATGGCGAAGGGATAATAGAGCCACCCAGCTGTCTTTGGGCATCGCCAGTTGTACTGGTTAGAAAGGAAGATGGTAGCACCAGATTCTGTGTGAATTACCGTCGTTTAAATAATGTGACCAAAAAGGACAGTTATCCTCTACCCAGAATTAACGAAACTTTAGACACACTTTCCGGCTCCAAATCGTTTTCGACTTTAGATATGAAAAGTGGATATTGGCAAGTTGGTATGGAAGCTGAACATAGGGAATAGGTAGCATTGTCGGTTGAATCTGGTCTCTGACAGTTCGTTGTGATACCTTTTGGCTTGTATAATGCGCCAGCGACGTTTGAAAAGCTAATGGAATTGATCCTGAGAGGGTTGTCTTGGTAAACATGACTAGTATACTTGGACAATGTCATAGTTATTGGACAGACCTTCGACGAAGACCTGAGAAATCTCGAAGACGTGTTTCAAAGACTATCAAGTGCACATTTACAACTTAGTCCAAAAAAGTGCAACTTGTTTCAAAACAAAGTGAAATACTTGGGTTATGTAGTCTCTGAAAAAGGTGTGGCAGCTGACCCAGAGAAAATTCGGTCTATACGAGAATAACCACAACCGAAAGATAAACATGAATTAAGAAAATTCTTGGGGTATTGCACTTATTATCGTCGATTTGTACGTGGACTTGAAGACATCGCAAAACCTTACGAAACTTACTGAAGAAGACCAGCCATATTCATGAAGCAATAGCTGCCAGGAGTTATTTGAAACACTTAAACGAACATTGATAACTGCGCCTATACTCAGTTATCCTAGAATAGAAGGAAGATTTGCCTTAGATACCGACGCTAGCCACACCGGCATCGATGCAGTGCTATTGCAAATCCCAGACGGAGAAGAACGAGTAATTGGGTATTTTAGCAAAGTGTTGTCCAAACCTGAGAAGAACTATTGTGTTACGCGCAAAGAATAGCTAGCGATGATAAAGGTCGTTGAATACTTTTACAAATACCTTTATGGACCAAATTTCTTATTGAGAACTGTTAGCGCAGCGTTGAAATGGCTCCTGAAGTTTACGAATCTAGAAGGTCAAATAGCGAGGTCGATTGAACGCCTAGAAGAGTATGATTTTGAAGTTGAACATCGTGCCGGAAAAATTCATAGAAATGCTGACGTTTTATCAAGACGGCCTTGCACAGAAGATTGCAAGCATTGTAC
>JAHWXV010167569.1:0-17364 GCA_024586415.1 Phrixothrix hirtus
CAAAAACAAAAATCGACGGGTCTCGGCGAATTCTAATTTTTTTTTCGGTTTTATAGTTACAGGGGGGTCAAGTTTTCGTTGAAAGACCCTGTATAATAAATCAACCCTTGATTTAAATTGTATGACTGAGCCTACAAATCTATTTTGCACTTAGAAGGTTGTAGATTTTAACGCCTTCGCCGTTCGTGACTCGCTGCTAGGACGACGAGCGCCTTCGCTGAAGAATATTCATAATCCTCTAGTTATACGGTTGCTTGTGCCATAGGTAACTGGATTATCCTGAATCCACCGTCGAATACTAAGCGCGGTCGTCATAAATTGTTGTGGCAGTTGCCGGGATTGCTGGGCATACAATTCTGACAGACACGCTCCGTGCGGAGTCGGTGACGCGAGCTTTAGTACCAGGAGTACATAAGCCCTTAAGTTGGTTGCAAACCGCTTGTATATCGATGAAAGAAACATTAATACACAATCCGTTTATTAGACGACTTCTAAAAGCATTCCAACAATTGTTTAGGGCCTCTAAAGTTTAATTACTGTTGATAATAAGCCACTTCGCGCGATGTACTAATTAATTTCATTGACATGAGCTCAGTAATATCATCCGACCGTTATTAAAATTGATATTAGCTAAGGCAAACTGAGTGCCATCAGCAATAACAAAATATATTTGTTAATTGAACTTAGCATGATAAAGTTAATACCAGTTGTCACCATTGTATATGCAAACCACATTTAAACAATCACTCCGTTTTATTAATTTCACTTTGTATATATTTGTTTTAGAATTAAATGCCTAGACAATACCTGCATAATTAATTAAACCTTTCGTTATTACTTTGTACATATTTTTACCCTGTAATTAATCATTCCGTTATTTTTATTGGAACAATATATAATTTCTGAAGGCTTATTGGCTTGTTATTTATGATCTAATTTAGCTAGATGTAACCGATAAACTCGGAATGAACCGGCTTGCATCGACAATCTCCTGAATAAGCAAAATATAAATATTTTCTTTCCTGCAACGTAAGTAAACAAAATCGCAAGGTCACACTATTTGTTGTTTGTTTGTTTTGTCACAATCGCATTTCGTAAAGCTACGATCGTGATAGAAGTGCAAAGAGAAATTATTTATACGGACCCTGTATTCATTTTACATAGGATTTTAAGTTCGCAAAAACGATAAGTTATTATTGAATTTTGATATATGTAATTTCCTTTCTTGCATTAATAGTAATCAATTTTCATTACATTTGGGTATTTGAAGTTTAATTTCTGTAGTCTAATTAGGACCATTTACGGAAATCTATTTTCGTATATTATTTTGTTAGGAAGTGTCTCTATCTGATGCCTAACGACTTAAATACATTTTATGGTTGCAATTTTAAATGTTGGGAAAACGATAAAATATAAAACCGGAATGTGGTTTTCGTCTAAAATAATTCGAAGCGAAGCGTTCTTTTATAACTTGTACTTTAGTGTGATATCTTATGTTTGACATTGTAGTTTATGTATAATGGTACGTATTTCATTAACTTCCTAATTAACATAATTGGTAATTGCTATTCTGAATTTATTTAATGGTTGACCTGGTGAGTTTAAAGTTACCGACGATCTACGGTGCCGGCCATGGTTACTGGACAGCTCGGCTAGCAAAAACAGCACGGGACGGCCTATGGCTGTAAAAGGTTGTACAAAATTAATTACTTTCCTATGGCGAATGTTTTGTTTATAACGCCCTAGCTATTTTCTGTTCCTTGCCGTAATTTTGGTGGCATAAGGTAATAATAATCTAATAATCAATGCTCGTCATGTAGGGGGAGAATATTAAAGCTGCTTAAACAACTCTCAGATGTCTATTGCTGTGTAATTTCATTTCATACACATCTGTCCCTGTTCTACCATAGTTTTTGTATCAATGCTGTTATCAGACTGAAAGACATAGCCAAATAATTTTGGCGGTGTCATTTCATATTAGATATATGTCCATTGAATTTATAACTTATTTTAGTGTTTTTCCGCCATCTGCGTAATTAAATATTAGTTATTCATTTTGAGATATTTAGGACTTTGCTACCGTATCAATTTGTAAAGTAATATCGTGCGTAATTAAATAAGGTTCACCAATAAAATTTTGGTAATTTGTCTTAAAAACTAGATCAATTTAGCGTACATTCCAATCTATGAATTACCTAATTGTTTTTCTAAAGTCCATTAAGATCAGGTACTTTTGATTTTATGTCCAACTTAATTAATTCTGTTTTAAAGTGCATTTATCTGATAGTGTGATAAAATATATTGACGTGAATCGGTATCTAAAAAGTTAAAATTTCCTTTTTGCTTTAAACTATTTGAATAATAGCAAGCTGTTGCTATCTCGAATTAGATGTCGATATTTAACGTACGAAATTTACTCAAATAGTTATCTAGGCTAATGTCGAATCTTTAAAAGAAATTTTGTCAATAACTGTTTTTTTTATCGTAAATACAACTTATCTTAACAGTATTAAAGAATAGAACTGTAGATTGATACATTATGTGTAAATATGTGTTAGTTTTAATCCTATGAAAAAGCATCTTCAAATAAACTCTTTGCTTGTTAAAAGAATTCTTCAGGAGATATGAATTACTGTTATATTTATCTATGTTATTTAATTATTGTTATGCTATTATGTGAGTAATATTTTGCTTATTTAATAAATGCTGTCACTGCTTGGGGAAATCTGATCTTGCTCTTGAAGTGTCTTGTCGTACCCTATTTCTATTTCTTTCAAGTGAAACAGGCTTTTACTAGAACTAAACGTTGAGCACTTCTGTTATAATTTAGCCAAGAACTTTAACGTCGTACACTTTGTCGTTTATTAGTGCTGTAGAACGACTGGTGCCCTGCCTTTAGTGAAACTTACCTCGTTCTTCCAGAAATCCTTCAACTCAACAGAGAACTAAAACGCCTCTAGGGAGAAGTAAAAGTATCACCACAACATCACTTGTATATTACACTCCCATACTCTACTGCGTGCTTCTGAATTGGTTATCGTGGCAGTTTTCACTTGCTTGGAATACTGTTGTCATTTTGCCACGCCAACTAAAATTTTATCAAATCTGGAGGAGGGATTGTTAACGTGTCAAACATCACGTTGATATTGCACCTACAGATTTGCTTCCGAGAGTAACGCATGTTTCTTAAATCCTTATTCTTTGAAAATTTTCCGACCACGGTCAGGTTTAAACCGCCGCCTCTTGGACGTATAGACGGGCTGTTTTCTAGATAAAAGCGTTGTATTTTGGTTAATTTACTAACAGAAATCACAACATCATTCTCTAAAGTAAAACAAATGTTTAGATGCTTTTTTTTATCACTTTGCAGTGCTATGCATACACTGTTTTCCAGATAATTGCGATTGCGCCTTCATCTGCGCCAGCTTATGGCTCGAATATCAATCTCAAACTACAACTTTAGGTCCTACAAAGAAAGAGACCGTAAATCTAATCTAGTTTAGGGCATACATTTCAAAGGTTTTAACAAGGGTGGACGCCCGTACAAATTAGAAAATACTTCCCGTGATTGTCGCTATCTGCCATTAGCAATGTATGCAAAACAATTAATGTATGAAGCCGCACCCGTGGCAAAAGTAATAAAATGAGACAGTATAGGCCAATTACCTAATTTTGATAACAAAGTATTTTCCGCAAGATTATTTAAAATGCAATGTCTATTTAGTTATCGCAATAAAATGTTGTTTTTCAATATCTACGGCTTGTTATTTAATATTTAGAGAGTATACTCATTAGAATAGGAAACCATAGCATTTCATTTTCGGAAAATTAGTTAACAACAAATACTTATTATGTTTGTTTGGTATCTTAAGCAACTGCTGCTTTTTGACGGTATTTTAGAACAAATTCAAGTTGTCATTTATTGTAACGATTAGTATATCAGAAAATGACAAATTTAATAATCTAAAAATAGCAATGAAGTTTAACTTTTTCGTATTTTCTTAAAATTAATGTCGAGTATTGCTTCCACTGAATCATCGTGGTAAATCATCAAAACGTTGAGGTAGTGTAATTTGAGGAATAGTGTCCAATTATTCTGCAAGTCCTATGTGCAGCTGTTGTGAAATGTTAGGCGGAGGCGCACGACGTCTAACGTACTGCGCCAGCATATCCCACAACAGTTCAATCACATTCAAGTGGAAACTGTAGATTAGTTAATTCATCTGTTACATTTTGACTTCATCCAAGAATGGAGTGACAATATGACAAAATGAAGCAAATGGTATAACGTGGTTGCCTAGAACTTCTTTAATATAGCTTATTGCATTCTAGGCCTCATTTTCTACAAAGGCTAATTGGGTACAAAGCAACTTTTTCTACAAAGTTACAAACTACGAAACATTTTCCCGAAATTTTCCTTTCGTTAGGTCTTTTAAGACGAAACCGATTTGGCCATTGGCGAACTATCCAACTAACATGCTCATGATCAAATTGAAGCTGTGTTAGTCGATGCTGCTCGAACAATTCATGGCCATGAGCCGTTCTTCCGGCACTCAATTTGTCTTCTCACTTACTTTTTGCTTTTGCAGCAGTGGTCAAATATCAATCTTCACTCTCTGATGTGAACCTTCAGTGACCAGCGCAGATCTTCAATTCTCATGAAATTGGCGAAAGACTCATTAAACTGTTGATTGTATCATACCAAGCAACTGTGTGGCATAACGTTGACTATAACTATCTCCTTTCAAAGCCACCGCCCTTATAACATGGGATAAACTGATTTTCGCGCTTTAGCAAAATGTATATTTTACTATTACTTTGGTACAAAATATCTGTGTAAAATAAACCACAAGCTATATTTCAAAACAATAACTAATTTAATAATGTAGTTTATCACTATCACAGTAAAACCAAATACTTTCTTGCTACGATATATGTTAATTCGCTGTTCCTCTTTAAAAGTAGTTATAAAAATCCTGACTAAATCGACTTACAAATAAGTAAACAAAAATTTTCATTTTCACTAATTTTTTAAACCGCCAAAAATGATGCATTTATGTTAAAAATTAAATTTTGTCGCAGCGCCTCTTCTTCACAAAACTACAAAACATACTACTTTGCGATGGACACCAAAATTCTAGAAGAAATTAAAGAGTATTGATGCTAAATTGAAAACTATTGCAGCTAAATTAAAAATTTGTGACTGAAAGAGAAATGTTAACGAAAATTTAACAACACTTTTTTGAACGCGGAAGTTATTTTTAGAAATATCATCATTAATATCAATAGACTGCAGACAGGTATACTTAATTTACATAATTGCATTACCACTTACAAATTTAAATCGCATGTAACGACCGCAGGCAATGTGAGCCATCGTTACGTATAACACGCTAATTTGAACCTTAAGGTGGTAATGCAATTTAATGCTTAATGCACATTGAGCCGTTTAACTTAACCCAGCGCTGGGATAGGACTTTTTATTGTTGCTTCTCTATTGACTGAGATTCAAATTCATAAAAATCAAAAGTCAATAAACAATAGCACTGTTCCGGCGCCGAGCCCGACTGAATGAGTTCATTGATTTAATATCCAAACGATTTCATTCGTGAAAAAGTTGTTTGCTAGTGAAACAGTCATTTGAAGATGAAATATTTGCTGCAACGAAATGTATTTTCTACTAACATATTTAGTACTCACAATAAATGTTCTCGATTAAATCAATAGCATTTAAAATTATTTATAGTGCTTTACAATCGTTATTGCATATTGTAGTGCTTTTTGGTAATATACCTTACCCTGACATAAAATGCATCTTTCGACAAGGCAAACATATTTTACATGATAAACGTGAAAAATTGCAACTTACGAACGACATTACCTAAATGTGTGAAAAGGCGCTGTGAGGTAATATCGAAAAATGACTGGAATGTTGCAATCGATAAGCAATGTCCAGTATAACGCTGGCGTGTTAACTTTGAATTTTTAACATTTCAATGTAATAAACTAAGTTTCATTGAAAGTATTTTGCGTTTAACCTTAATGTATTGACGTTGCTACTGTTTTATAACATTAAAAGTTAATCAAAAATTTCAGAACCAAAATGTTTATATCACTTGATTTTAGTTTAGTGTAAAACTTAATTTGTAACTCTTCCATAAAATATAGACTTTTTTAAATATATATTTAACTTTATTAATAATCACACAAGATTTCACAGAAAACAGTGCTTTCCGCTCAATATCGTTGACCCGTGTTTTATCGCTTACCGTTAGACGTGAACAGGTTATAAACTAGTAAAGAACGTGCAGTTTTTCAAAATACCTTCGAAATTACTCCTTTTGTTCGAATCGGAAATTATGTAGGTTCATTCGTATATTATTATGTTTACATTTAGTTCTTGCACTCTTTTAATGTTTGGATATGTATTAGGTATATACAAAAGCCGTAGGGCTTGATTTGGTAAGCTTTTTCGGCGATCTTTCAAACGGGATAACATTTAAATACGTATCAGGATTTCGTTATTAATTGACTTAATAATAGGAGTGAATTGTTTCAGATCGTTCTTTTCAGTTTTAAGTTCTTCAGTTTTTAAATAAATCCTTGCGTGATTGGAACTTATCTTCATTAACCTTGTGTAATAAGTATCAGTACAAGTATAGATATTCACTTCACTTACAAGAGATAGTCATGAATGAGACTTTCAAAATTAAATAGTGTATTAAAAAACAAGTTTCATAAGATATGTGTTTATCACACGAGTTCGTGTGATAAAACATATTATGAAATGAGTTTATACACTATTTTATCTATTAGCATATGTATAGCTTAAAATATAAGAAAATACGCATTTTGTTAATATGATAGATTTAGGGATTTTTGTATTAGTTGATAACAAAGACGTTTTGCCGTTTGAATAAGAAAGCTTTGTCAATTTTCTATCTAATTTTGAAGTTTAATGAGCATAATTGTTAATGCTACCAACCTTTTGAAACAATATATTCCGTTTTAAAAAGAAGGCCATTATGCACTCAAATGGTGTTCGTAATGAGCCCATTTCGACACGCAAATAATTAAATATATTTAGAATATTTATTTTAACGTCTATAATACTTTCATAGTTTTACCTATTAAGTTAGGTTATTAAAAATCTTTTGGAAAGAAGACTTAGAACTGTTCATATTACAGTTTCATGGATTTTCACTTGTGCCGAATTAGTTTTTAAAATTCGTGCTGTTTAGGAGGAATCTTCTTCTTTATTTTATTATATTAAACAAACGTAGCGTTGAAAGTATAGGCTTTATATGGAAGAAAAAGGATAAGCTTTATATGGAAGAAAAAGGATCATTTAGGACGCTAATGGAAATACCAGATGTTGTTAGGAAGCAATCCTTTTTATTAAATGTAGGATGGATTTTTCAAAGTGGCACTAAAAAGCGATCTTAACTTCAGGGCAGACTTGATATTTGCTTCGAATATTAGCAATAAATATTCCAGTGAGATAAAGCAGCACATAATCTTGTATTGATTATTGCAATTTCAACGAACTATATATTCTCGCAGACCCTCACAGCCCAAGAAGAATGTCAGTTACAAAGCCCTCCAAAAATAGGCGCTTGAGTCACGTTTAAAAACTCTGATGTCAATTTTTTTATTATCTGAACGAGATTGAAACCTGGAATTTCTTGAGCGGATATTATGTAAATTTGGAAAGAAGAGTTCGCTGGAAAGTTGCACGCTGAAGTAAATTTTAAATGTTGTATTTACAAATTATGGCACTGAAGTCACATTTTTATTATTTGAATGTGATATTCCCACTGTTATGTTGTAATAAATTATATTTATATGCCAGATATAATAGTTTCTATGCAAATATCGTTCGGTATGGCGTCATCTGTGTGGATGGGAGTAAAATAAATATCTAGCGAATTGAAAAGCAGCGTCACCAGTACAGTTCGAAAAAAATTAAATATTATAAAAAATAAAGTATCAAAGAAAAACAACATATGCGCATTAAGCAAGATTTGATCCAAATACTACTGCATAGGAAACCCTGACGTAACTACCTCTGCTACTGTGATAATTGTACGATGCCGATGCCTGAATTCTTTGAAGGGAATTATTGCAAAGAAATTTCGTTGTACGTCCCGCGTAGGGTGTCAAAAATTTATACAAAACAAATAGGACTCTACCTGAGATTAAAGTGGAAGTTTAAAAATATATAGGCCACCGACTAGCTTCATGGGAGATAAGCGCAGGTCACTTTTTAAACTACATCTTATGAGGTATTAAAATGTTCGTGAATTATGAGGACTAATTAATCTATTTATTTCTTCGTTACACTGCAAACCTACTAAGTGAAATAAAGGAATCTAACCTTTAAAATAAATAGACAAAGGTGCGCTTTGATATGAATTAAACGTATTTAATTAACATTTTACAGTTAAAGATATAGATAAACTTCTCATTGATGAACATCTAGTTGCACAACGTTTAACTGAGATGTTTTCACCTAAATGCAACACGAAAGGTTTCTACAAACATTGGTCCTGTTTTTAATTTATTCAGGTTATTCGAAACATTTACGAAACACTTGAAAAATAACATTCGTAGGAAATGAAATTGGAGAAAATGCTTGAAATTTTCATCATTAGCTTCATTGCAAGCATACAGTCTATAAGGGAAGCACTTTTAGACCCTTCTGCAAGTGTGACGATTTTCTATAACTCACTGAAATTCCTATTCTATTCGTAGTAAGTTTTTTTTATCTTGGGCGCTTTAGAAATGATTTCCTTGAAATGAATTCCGACATAAAAATTAAGAGGGATTACCCCGGGTGCTTTAGGCGGACAAGCAACGGTCCCATCCTGATCAATCCAACGAACGCAGTGTGTTTCACATTAACAAAATAGGACGGTGCTCCATCACGTCTTAGTAGTACAGAAAGTAATTCTGGCAAATCATAATAATAAGAATATGTTAAGCAAAGTGATTGGATCAATAACGGGCATTATCAATTACTTTAGTTCAAATTTTAACTGTCAATTAATATTGTTAATTTGAATTTATAACAAATAAGGATTATAGAAACTAAGATTTTTCCTTCGGATAAAACTAGCTGCATCAGTAAATGAAACAAATGGAAACATCGGTTATTTTTTAGTTGTTGTAAAAGTAACTGACAATTCTTGTTCTTACCTAGGCAACAATTTATAAATTTATGGGAAGTTATACGGTTTTAATTGTTTATCTTGCAAGGTGCCGAAATATTTCCTGACCATTTGCAATAATTCTTGTACTTTGATGGTTTTACACTCTACTTAGGATCGCTTTCTTATCTCAGACAGTACCGTGGCGGTATCTGGTGCGTTCAAAATTCATTACAAGTAGTTTTAGAAAGGCCGATTCCCGTAAACGTCGAACAATGTTCTGAAAAGCGAATTTATCGAGAATTTTTCACTGATTCTATCAAATCTTGCTTAGTTTACCATAAAATACTAACATATTACTTATGTCACTTAAGTACTGAAAATTGTAAAACCACAGTTAAACAGAATTAGTAACAACATTTCCAAAGTTTCTTCGCTGATAGTGACGTTTGAATTCACACTTTATCCTAGCAACGATTTCTTTCCATTTTTTTCTAGGTGATATACGATCTCGTTATGGTTTAGTTACAGCAAATATGCACATATAAATAAAATTAAAGTGTATCATATCGAAATGTTTACGTTATAATTAACGCACTACGCTGTTCTCACGGTGCTTATGTTCAAAATATAATTTCAAAAAGTTTGCTTGTCTGGCTGTCACTCTGTTTGTTTAATTAAAACTCAAAAAATACTAAATAAAAAACTAATGAAATTTTTAGTTTATAGACTACATTGCTGATTCCAATTCAGTTTTTATTTCACCTCGGTGTCTTCAGCGGTCCGAAGTTACAAAACAAAATTCCTCGAGAATAACGTGCTATAAAAAGAACACTCTTGGTCATCGGCAGAATGAAAGCAAGCGAGGTGCGGAGTATGCATCGCCGTTGCACGGCACTTATAATGCATTATCTATTACATATATTGGTAGAATTAAATTCTCAGGCAGAATATGGACTCAAAACTGAGAGAAGACGAAAGTTTAGTAGTACTACGATTAAAACAAAAATTTAAATTCAATTCTACGTGTTTTTGGATTATTCATATTTTTTGCTAAAAAAAGCGTAGAAGGAAGAGTAGACATAATATCAAGTTACCACCGGCTACCTTTAAAATAAAAAATGTGGTCAATTAAATTTGCTTACAAAGTGAAATAAAGAGCACGTTTAATTATTTAAGGTGAACGCAGTTTAACTTGATAAACAATTAAATTTAAAATACCAAATTGAATTTGGAAATTAAAAAGGAAGTGACAGCTACTCTTCAATACATATTGAAGTAATTAACAAAATAGAAATAAACAACTCTACAGAGCATTGTCAGAAATACAGAATCGAAACAGACTTCGGCTATTATGAAATAGGAGTTGACTAACTAATTTGCGAAGCATTTGTAAAACGAATCCACATACCGATTACAGTTATTGTAAACGTTGAAATTAGAATGTTGAGCATTAAAGCGTTCATTTGTTTTCAATATTTTTAATGCATTACTTTTATTTAGCACAATGCAACAAAAAAGTGATCCACAATATAATAATATAATAGTTGCAAAAATTATATTTAACACAGAAATCTGTAAATTAGGCTTTACAATGGAAGGAAGCATAAAAGCCTTAGATATAGGTATAATTGACTTTTAAATAGTATTTTGCAATTTAAAAAGTACTATGACGCTCCCTGAATTTTCTATATTAATTTTAAAAGCATCGTGTGCATATTTCGAATAACTCTGTATATTAGATACGTTAATTTTATTGAGTGGATTAAATATTTTTTGTTTATTATTCTGTAACATGTGTTATACTTTTACGTTTTCTAATTTAGCATTGCAAATGTTGATTAAAAAATTAAAGTTCTGAAATATATGGGCAACGAATTCTTTTACTAAGTTGAATAAAGTTGCTTATGTCTATATTAAAATATTATGACGGACGATTTATGTATTTATCGGTGCCAGACAAGAGGTGATTTTTTCAATAAACAGTATTTGTATGGACAGTGGGGGTCAGATAGTAGTATGCTCATAGAGTGTTAAAACAACGTGAAATAAAAGATTGCTTCAAAAAAATATCGGACAAGGAAATATGAAATTAATTGAAATTTGCATTCGGTTTGGACATTTCTTAGAAATATTAAGGCTATATGTAGCCGGATGGAAAAATTCCTGGTTTTAGTTAGTTGATTTCATTATTTTATTGACTATATAGTGTAAAATTGTGAGTGTTACGTTGGTTACGCAAACAGCCGCCACAGATTCATCTCTATTACATAACGAGTGCTTTAAATTTTGTTCGCACCTAGATCGACGTTTATTTGGGATCTAAGGAACACCATATTTTTGCCTCCAGTTACAAGATACAATCTGTATCCCTTTTTACGGACCAGCGAGTTTTAAAAACAAATTGCTATGAGGAAAAAGCTTGTAATGTAGAATTTAAATATTTTTTATACATGGTGATTCAGATAATATGACATTCCTTTAAGGAGGTGAACGGAAACCATACAGACACCAAATTATGCGTAAAATTAAAAGCAGTACAGATAACAAAAGTCCTTTCTTTCTAATTATGTACAACAAGCCGGCCATGGTTGTTATTAAGTCTGAACTGTCAAATGATTCATAAAATTATAACTACCCTACCAAACATTTCAAGTTACAGCAACTTGCGCTACACTTTTACATCTGCAGCAGGTACAATTCGGTTTGTTTACTATATTAACTACGGAATAAGCGTATTGCTAATTTACAGAATTGAGATAATTTAGAATAAATAAAATTTTTTTAACATTCTTGGGCAAATTATATATTAACAATTGTAAAATAAAAATAGTTTTAGGCATGCATCCTACTAACAAAGTATGTTTAAATGTAAGAGCAACGTAAACAAATATCTATAGAGATATTTTAAATAACACAGCAGCTTTATATCTAAAAATCGATTTTCATTTATGAAATTATCAGACGTCATCTTATACTTGAAATAAAAGTACCTTACATACATTTTATGCTGTCCTAAATTGAGTTATTATCAAAGAGACCCTGTTTAAGAATGTTTTAGGCAAGTGAAACTGTTTGTTCATTCCAACATTTTTACTTATGGTTAGGGCATCTTCATAAAATATTTTACCGAACAAATTGTTATTAAAACGCCGGCTACCCAACATCATGAAATAATTAATCTTCTTTCCATTTACCAAGGTATCGGATAATGACATTTAAAAAAGATATATCATCATACAGTCTTGTTTTTATGCGTCTGCTTCAAAAGTTAAACAAAACACGTACACTGCTTACTATACTATGTGGAAATGTTTATTTAGTAACCGGCACTGACTGGCCGTTAGTTGTCATATCTAAAAGTATATTAGTGATCGAGTTGCCATTATTAAAAGAAAATACTTTTTGATATGCGTATTGTTTTTAATTTTACGCATTTCGTAATGTGTGTAAGATATCCTTTCACCCCTAAAGAGAATGTCATATGAGCTGAAACAAATTGTATAAACCTTTGCCTGAAGAATGTCCAAATTATGTTAAGTGATGTAATTAGTTACTTTATTTGGAATATATTCACTACAAAAATTGTTTTGTTATTAAATATTTAACGCTCCATTTTAATTATCATGGGTGATTAGCGGAAGATATTGTAAGTTGTTCTCTTCTTTTTAGTGACATTTAATGTCGTTCAGTACAAAGAATGGCATAGGTAGTCTAATTAATACGAAATTATAATTGTCGAATTTTATTATGCATTACAACCGATCTGTATATCATAATTTTAATATTATTTGCATTAGATTAAAAAGGTGGTCAACCTATTGATGTCAATATATACATATTTCACAACCTATTATGAATAATTATTTGTAAATCCAGTTTACAACAGTCGGTTTTATTCCAGGTAGTTATAAATAGTTGAAGCGATCCGTAATTAGGGGAAAAATTTCACATTAACTTTAAGGGAGCGAAAACTGTCAACCTTATTGTCATTGATAACAGAGGGCGTAAGCATTGACAATTTAGTTTAATTTCGTAACGGACAAAAGTAGCATCTGTAATATGCTTAAAGAAATATTAGTAGGTACCTTTTCGCTTTTCTTGTGGTGCAAGTGGGCTGCACACAACAATTATATGCCATTTCTAGAATTTAGAAGGCAGTTGATGTATGTAAATAAAACGATTTTAAAAATTGGGTTATATTTTTATACCAAACATGGTTTTGACATTCAATCCAAGCTCCATCACTGCAACAATATGGTGAACTATTGGGTTCATAACTAAAATAACATAATCAAATATATGCGATAATTGACGAAGTGTAATAACAGATCATTTAAAAACCATACTGTTTCAGTTCAAATCAAAAATATTCCTGTATTACTTAGAATTTCTTTGTTTAAAAAAATCGAAGCACTTGAAGAAAATCCTCCAGTAGTAGAAATAACTGCTGAAACTGTAATAGTAGCTTTACAACAACAAATTGAACTTTTTTCCAATAAAAGGTTTTTTATTGATCAAATAAAGTTGTCGTTCGGAAAATGACTTTTCGAGAAAATAATTGCCTAAACAAGAATTCCATAATTTGGTGAAATTTAGGCAACTTGTGATACATAGTGAATATCAAATGCCTATATACGGTTTAAGATGTTTGTACTCTTAACCTAGAGCTGAATTAAACTTCCTCTGATGCCACTATTTCAACGTTTGTTAAGTTTTCAGCATAACTTCTGTAGGTCGTACCATTCAGCGTGGACCTCGTCTTGAAAAACTTTATTTAAATTAAAAAAGTCTATTAAGTCTGTCATTCACATGTTCTAATATGGACATTTCACGTAAAGCTTAAAGTCGGTGCTTATACAATGTAATCAGTGCCCCATGCATGGATGATGTGTAAGAATACCATCAGATAAAGAAACAATTGTAACAATACCACATGGTGTTCGGGACCCCATCACACTTTGGATGCCCGTGGTTGCTCAGATGCTACTGTACATTATCGATGGATTAGAGACAAGTCAGACCAAGGCTCATCGATTATTCCCTGGCCTCCTAGGCAACTCGATCTCAGTCCGTTTGACTTTTTCTGTGAGTTGTATTGAAAATCGCGTGTCCGTGCCTGATTGTTTTAAAAGAACATTATTGATGCAGTTACCATTGACCTTGATATATTGGAACTTGCGTGGAGGCTAAGTTACCAGATTAATGTCTGTCATGTGACCAGAGGAGTTCATATCGAACGCTTATAAAATATATTTCCTTTGTGTGTCCGTTGGTTCCTAAACTGTTCCTGACCTCTCAAATTCCGGAAGACTTGTGAATTACACTGTAGAATAGCGGCGTTTCTATAGAATAACTGAATAGTGGATATTAGCCGAAACCTAACGTTTAAATTAATGTCTATCGGTGTCAATACATCTTTCCTTGCAGCCACATAGTATTTAATTTCCTTCCAGTTACTTTTGAAATTTACGTTGTGAAAACCAGAACCTTTAAATTCTATTAATTAGTAATGCGTGTTTATTCTACGCTATTGCATTACGTAGATTAATAATAAATTAGTTTAAAAATTTGATTCAATTATAAACATCACCAAAACCGTAAACCTACGTCAAAAAATTTGAATTCACCAATTATCTAAAGAAATGCCGCTAAATACACTCGTATATTAAATTTATGGCTAGGTACCCTAGTCTTATTGAACATTTTACTTCTAAAATTCTGTCACTCAAACAATTTCAAATTATACCCTCACATAGAAACTCGTTTGATACCTGCAACTAATCCTATATTCATCTAAAATTTTTAATTGATTTGTTACAAAAATGCGCCTTATTTTGTTAAATGTGCCGATAATGTGGGCTACTTAATTTTAATTGTGTATCTACTTTCAATGAATATTAACAGAAACATAAAAACTCTATTCCGCTACGAAACTGAGGGTAATTTGATAATTTATTAATTCCTTTACTTGTCTTTTGATGTGACCCTGACCTACAGCGATGAAATTAATTTATTCGAACTTCCTTCAACAAATTATTAAATAATATTTTGATTGCTTTACTTAGGATATCTCAATTATATTTAATTATAACAAGAAGAGTTTTTTAATATGAAGTTTTATTTTGATTTTATTTTTGTTCTGAGCATAACGTCAGACAAAATACAATCGCTCTACCTTCTATACAATGATATATTTATTAGTTAAATACGTAGTAAGTGGGGGTTTAGATAAAAACTAAAACGAAATCAGTTTCTAAATAACGTTTTTAGTGCTCAATAGCGTAGATTAGCGAGGCAGTAATAAAAAGTTATAGAGATGTCCACATTTTTAAATAATAGATCAAAGAACAATCTAAAGCTATCATGTTTTTGAATTTCCGGTATAAGAGATTCAGAATGGGATAATTAGCCCTTCATCAATTAAGGTATTAACCAGTATATAGGAGAATTATATAAACCATCATTTTGTATTTGTTATTCCGTGAAATTTACCATAGTTAATAGCTACTTAACTTATTTTTCATATATCTATAACCCCCTTGTAATAATCTCCTTCTATACAGTATGCGCTAAAACAAAGGATACTGAAAACTAGAGCTTTATTAAACATAAGAATTAGAAAAATTTTAACAACATAAGGTATAAATAAAGGATTTTTAAGTTTCTCTATGTGATGTCCATTATGTTTCAAGCAATACTGATAGGGTTTAACAAGATCGTCGAGCGTGTTTGTAAAAATATGTTGTTGCATTCTTCTGAAAAAGGATGCAATTTTTCAGCGAGCTCGTCAATAGTTCCCGGTGGATTTTCCATAAGAACGGCTTATTTTACCATATTCCAAACGTGAGTTGGTGAATGTGTTGGATATGCAAAGTCCGCATAGCGGAAAATTACGTGGTTCCCAAAATTTTCAGGAAGCAGATCTAGAGATACTCCCATTTTGTGGTAAATAGCTCCATCCCGTTAAAATTACTGGGTATTGAATTGGAAATTTCTAGCACGTCGGAATGGTCTGTAATTTCTCTGATATGATGCTAGAATTTGATTTAGGGAAACGGGTTTTCTACGTTCGTCTTCCACAACATAAGGGCCGAATAATCCATTACCAGGCACTGCACGCCAAATCGTTACACGATAACTATGAAGGGGTTTCTCGATGATAACGTCTCGCCGTTGAAAACGAGGAACGCGATTTTTTTGTCAATTGATAAATCCATTCAGATGGATGTGACATTCATCAGGAAACCACACATTTGAAATAAACATGGGTTTATCATTAGCTATTTCTAAGATTGGGCCACAATATACAACTCTAGCATTTTGTCTATATTATTCAAACGTTGTCCAGTCTGTATTTTATAGGAAAACCCACCAACATTCACAAACATCATTCTGTTAGACGTTTCAGTACAATTCATGTTCATAGACGTTTACCGTAGACTTCCTTTTGGAGATTCTAACACCTGATCCTTCCTTGATTCGCATTAGTTGTCACAGTAACTGCGAGAGAAGTACAACCTTTAGGTTGAGTTAAAACACTTCCTGCGAGTCAAAATTTTACAACGACTCTTTACAAATCCTCGTTAGGTGGTGGCAGCTTCTGAAACTTTTCTCTGAAGTGATTGGCAACTATCAATAAACCATGTTCATTCGACTGCCCAGTTAAACATGAACGAAAAGAATACTTAGCAATAAAAAAAATTTTTCTTATATTGTTAGAACCGTTTCGAAATTTTTTAACAGTTCATTAGAATAATCAAAATGTAGAGTTTTCATGACAATCATTGTGACATATAACATCTGACGCGATTATGCTTCATAAGCTTCCAGATTTCAGTGTCCTTTGTTTTGGCGCATACTGTACTTACAACAATTATAATCTAACATTATCTCGTGGATTCAGTGATTCTAATTACACAACGAAGGTTGCTTAAGCTAATTACATAATTAACAAAAAATTTCCCTTTATAACCTTTAGCAGGAGGTATATCTGGGTCGATGTTCATTGAGTGATGTTTGTTTATACTTGATGATATTGTTTCATAGATTGTTTTAACCGACTATCGACTAGCATATATTTATATATATATATATATATATATATATATATACATATATATATATATATATATGGAAATAAATAAGTAGATTCCTCCTAATAGTAATGGCACGAATTTTGAAATTAATTCGGCCGGGTGAAAAGCCGATTGTA
>JAHWXV010167639.1:0-11502 GCA_024586415.1 Phrixothrix hirtus
CAGTTGCACTTTGTGTTGGGGACCTTGTCTCGATTTGTTTTATGATATTAGGTCGGGCTGCAGTTAGTTTGAAGTTTTATTTGTAACGTATTTTTAAACAATGAATTTTGGTATATTGTAAATTTTATTGATGTCTTTTATCCTTTAGAAATCGTTAAACTTTCTAGATTTCACTTACATCTACCCTTAGCTAATTTCTTACAATATAACAAATTTTTAGAAAAATAAAATATATAAGAATAATATAATGAGAAATTGGGCGTATTCATCTAATAATTTAAATGGTCTTCACCCAAAGTTATATAACTTTGGGTGAAGACCATTTAAATTATTAAAATATATAAGAATTAATTTAATTTTTCTATGTTAGATTCGCAATAATTTATGAAATGATTACGTGAATCTAACAATATACAGGGAGGTTCACTAGGTAACACTAGCAAGTTCGTATCTGAACCTTAAATTGTTAAGTACTTGTGAATAAGCATAACGAACAACGATACATATATACAGGGTGAGTTATTTTAAAGTTCATTAATATTCACATATTTTTGGCAGTAAGTCATGTTTTAAACCTATCGCCGGAACGTTATCAATTCGATCTCGCTATATTACTTGTCGAAAGATTACACTCGCCTTTCATAAAGTGAGTAAAGCGGTGTCATCGATTTCAAAAGTGCTTTCTTTTAATCTATTTAGCTCCAGTGCCCGGCAATTGCTGCGCGGAACTCCTGGTTTCTATCTACAATAAATACCATTTATTTTATGGGGTGATTCGAAACCAGTGGCGTCCATAAATCCCCGATTAGTCTTTATCTACAGTGTTTAAGCGCATAAATATGACAGAAGCGCGACCATTCTTTGCTGTAGTTAGTCGGCCGTACCTAATATACCCGTCTTGTGCTTGTAATATGATATAATATCATTTTAAGCCGTGAGAACTTGGATCATACACGCAGGGGTAGTTCTAAAGCAAAACATTTTTTGTAATTCCTTGCCGTTTCCCAAAAAAACGCCAACAAAATGTTAAAGGACTGTTTGAGAGCCCCTACAACGTAACAAATGAGCGTATTCCCGATAAATCGGGGATATTTATTTCTTTTATAGCGTCACATTGTTTACAAACGTTGTATATAATGCTAAATTATCAGGATTTTTGTGTTTTATCAAACACTTTTAGAGTTGAACATTGTGATTGTGTAATAATAGATAGATTGGCTAATATCGAAATGACAAACATTTTTTTAATTTACGGCGAAGCATTTTGAACTATTCTTGTAAAACGGACTTTCTTTATTTTTTACGAATTTTAAAAACTATTAAAATTATGTTATTTATAAAAACTGAATATCGTCTTTAGTATAATTGAACTGGTTTGAAATTTTTGTCTGCCTGAACTATAAGTGGGTGAAAATGTAGGTCATTGATGTCAATAACCTATATTGGGAGGAGTTAGTGCACACATGCAATAAACATACACATTCTGCCACACGTAGAATTTGTCTAGACATATTTATTTGTACACACATTTTTTGGAAGCTCCCAGTAGTCGACATTTTCAATTTTTTCCAAAAAGGTGTTCTGTTTTATAAATGCACACTGTAGTGGTATCGAAAATATTTAGAGAAAAGGCTTCAACATTGAATTTCATCTGGACTCTCTCAAGTCCTACATTTGCCACTGACGAGTGTGATTCTAAAAAAAAAGTAATCAAAAAGCTTATACAGGTTATACAATAAAATTGTTACTCTACCTATTAAAAGAGACGTTTTTGAAATTATTAAATTCCATTAGCTCTTTTGTCAAAATCGTTACATATGATAACATTTTGTGTATTGCTGATATTGTTACATTATCCGTTATAAATGCTCAAGAAAAAATGATGAATGAATTTCCAACACAAGAAATTATAACAACATTCCGAGATTTACTTACTAATAAATAAGGTACGTGACCGATAAAGTTTAACCTAATTATTAAAATTAAATTTGGAAGTTATATTAAAAAGCATGAAAGGGATAATTTGATATATAAACCGAAGCTTCTTATTTCTATTAAAATTAAAAATAAATTACACCCAAAAGATTGCAAATTTAATTGTGATCTCATTTAATTGCGTATTGGCGTAAAAACACGTGTTAACCTAACGAATGTTTTAAATAGTAAATACGTTCAGAACTAGTATTATTATGGTACAGAAGTATGTGTAATGTTTTCCAGAAATTATAGGCACTACGAATTTTGTCGAAATGTGATTAAAGCTATAGTATACCTAATTCTGGTTTTACTCGGTAGATACGCTCCAGAAGAAAGTGCAAAAAACGGCATACATATAAAAATAGGTGATTGGTTCCATGTCCCTAAAATCTGTAAACAATAGGTAAAATAAAACGATTTTAATAAAAAAATTCGATTTAAGTTTCTAAAGAAATGACTTTCCGTTTTTGTTTTGTAGTTGTAGTTTTCGATATTTTTCTTAAAGGATAAAAAAATTTTAAAATAATCAATATAAATCTGAATAACTCCGCCAATTAAAATAGGTTTATCTCACCACACTTAAATTTTATTTTATGTTATGTTGCTTTCTTTACAATATAAAAACTTACGTAAAACACATCTGATTTTATTGGAATTACACAAAAGACTAAAATACTAGAAAATTATAGTTAACGAAAATATGTTATTGAAATAAAATTTATTTTTTCTTAAAATTTGAATCAAACACATTGTTTTAACCGTGCTAAATCGAATGAAATCGTGTAAAAACGAAATTGAATTTATTTGTTTTATTTTATGTACATCTTGTTAAATCAAAACCGTGTATGTTATAACTTAAAAATATTAAAATCTTACTTTTCATTTAAAGTAAATGTACAAAAAGCGCACAGAGACTGTTCAATAATTTAAAAAATGCTAGTCACTAACAAAATCTAAAAGATTGTATTACCGATCAAGAGAAAATGAGAGCTTTCTACGCATTTGTTTTGCTTTTTAATATTTCCGAAACAAAACCCTTTTTGAAAAGATAAAAATACAAATCATTTTGGTATACATTTTTGTACCTTTTCTAAAGGTTTGAGAAATATTGAGTAATAAATACATAATTGGTATGTACCTAAAGTTGAAATGCATGTACTTCATTATTCAATTTTCTCAAACTTTTACTCAAGGTAAAGGAAAGCATTCTAAAGGGATAAATGTTTTTATTTTTTTAATGAGGCTTCTGATTCAGAAATTAATAGATAAAATGTTGTAAATGGTGTTAATAAGTAAGTTTTTGCCGTTTTTTGATAAATTTTACTTCCACAAAAAATGTTTTTATTTTTTAATAAGGCTTCTGATTCAGAAGTTAATAGATAAAATATTGTAAGCGGTGTTAATAAATAAGTTTTTGCCGTTTTTGGATAAATTTTACTTCCACAAAAAATTGAAAACGCACACGTCAGTAAGCAACTGGAAAATAAAATACTCTTTGGAAAACTAACAATTATTTTATTAATTTCGCATACACGGTGCTAGACACATGTATAAACGTATGCAATTTCTTTACAAATTTGGATGAAACTTCTGACTATAAATATTGCATATCAGAAGCTCTGAAAATGTTTTACAATAATTGTATAAATTCGATTGTGCTCAAATTAAAGCTATGCAATTTTGTATTATATTTTTGTGAATACATGTGGTAAAGAATACGTGGTTAAAATTTCTGCAATCATTTCAAAGCAACCCTGTATATTGTGTTCTCGTCCCAATTCATTATTAAATAAACAAATTTAGTTTAAGAAAAGAAATAATGGAAAATTAATTTAAAAGTTATTATACCATTAACAACAACTGCGCTATTTTTAAAGTTGCATACATTACCAGTACAATTCATGTAGAGCTATCAGTGTTATAAATATTAAAATTTTAATGGTTTGAAATCATTTTCATGTACTTTCTATAATTATTGATATATTTTTCCTTTTATTTTTGATCAAATTTAATCACATTAATTTAAACCTGTAGAATATAATTACGGCAAGGCAGCTGAATTTCTTGTGGCGTAATTGTAGACTGATTTAATAGCAAGCATAAATACGAATCAAAATCACGCAATAGGATCAGGTTTTTGTATTTAACCAACATAGAGGTCGAAGTAATCGTTATAAAATATAAATCAACTGTCCTTCGAATAAGTTGGACACCGTGGCTTGATTTACTGTAAAGTATTGCAAAGTCCAACGATCAATACAGGCAGTTGTAAAAGAAGTGTGATTTTTAACTTGAGATTGAAATTTTAATTATTATTAATTTTTATTTAAATGGTTTCCTAATTAAAATAAATGGGTACTTTATAACGGGGCAGGTCAATAATTAAATGTTCTAAGCCAACATGTTGGTCGTAACAAAAAGATGATGCTATTATTTTGCGACGTTTGGAGAAACAACAGCTGAAAAAGATCCAATGTTACATAACCAAGCAGCTCAAAACAATGCGGTGAGTTTTAGACTTGAGTCGAAGTATGATCTCGTATATGTAGAACGTCCTTAGGCTTATCCGAATAAGCGGACACCACGTCATCTTTAAGTAAGTTCTTGCAGAATAGAGTTACCTTGAGGAACTTTATGAAAATATCATGTATGAAAATTGAGAAAACACATGAATAGTAACTGTCGAGACTAAATGTTAGAATACCTGAGTATAATTTTCTTGCAGGTGAGCTTTCCAACTTAGAAAAATTATGAAATGTATAAGTAAATGTAATCTTAAATTTAAAGTTCAAATACTTTTAAATTAATAGTTATTTATGTACCTAGGATAAAAAGTGGGAATTATATCCGAGTCTTTCGTTCGCTCCGGCAAGTAAACAAACAAGGCTATTAATGTTGTTTTCCACGAGATGCATATTAAATTTTTCCGTCTACCTTTGCAATTAATGAAAGTTCGTTCAATTTCTAAGCATTTTCGCATAAAAAATGCCATTTTACGTTCGCAAACCTTTTTCATCCTAGGACGAAAAGTATTTGGGGGCGTAAGGAATATGGAAACGTTTCCATCAAATTTAATCTTTCGTGAAGGTCGGGGGAAAAAATTGTCAGTTTACAATTGAAGGTCCTCTAATTTTAGAAGTAAATTCTTGGTAAACAAAAGAATGCATGCAGCACATTATGGTTTTTCACAAAAATCACTACAAAACCTACTTCGTTAATTTTTTTAACGCTCCCTAGTGCTTTTATACATTAATTCAAGCGGTTTTGTTGGTTTTAATCTTTTGACCAAGCCATCTTGTTCAGGAGCTGATGTGACGCTGAAGTCGTTGTTCGTGGCTTTGAGGATACTTTTTGATGACGCTATCGACTTCCTATGTGGATTGTGATTTCGAATGTACCAAGAAATATCCACGATACCACGGAATACTCTATTCTGGAAGCTTTGTATGATGTTTTTGTTGCTTTGTTACTGGAATACCATAAGTCCATTACTAGCTTGAGGACCTGATGGTACAGGATACGCTTTTTATATACAGATAGAACAGAATAACAACCCTTATCCAATACTTTTTCCATACTTCAGTGCGAACTGTTTTTTCTTCACAGGCGGCTTCCTTCTGCGTTTGGCATCGGGAATCATGCCCAGTTCTCATATGGAACAACTTGGTTTATGCCTAATACGTTTGACAGTGAAATCGATACGCAATGATTTGGTTTCATTTCCCAGTTCAGTGTTGTACCGCGTTGATACTAATTTGTACCTTTTATGTTGACCTAGTATTATTGTCACCAATAGCCATGATGGCTGCATCATCAGCAAATGTGGTAATAACATTTTATTCAAACGTTGGCAGATATAGTAATAGTATACTAAGGTATGCATCATGCCTACGTGTATTTTCCTCAGATCAGAATAAACACTTTCTTGCTTGATCCTGAAGTACCTTTCTGATATACAGGATGTTTCATGAAAAACGGACAATGCTATAGCCTCGTTATATATTGTCCGATTTTAATGAATCATATCATGGTCGCACAAGCAACCACGCTGGACCACGTTGCAGCCGACGGAACCGACGCTAACAGCGATCGCCTACAAGCTACTGTGATGCGAAGGGGGGGGGGTGTCCAAATCTACTGTTAACAGTTCCGTCTCTTACTAATCAATATGATTTACGGTATACAATTAGGTTGAGGAACGCCACTATCGCTGCCCGCGGTAAGGGGTATGCCCAAAAAGGCACGACCAGCGAGACAGAACTGGTCGTTCGCGTTTAATTACCCGTATAATAATAGGTACTCCACTTGTAAAAACAGGGCCACTTTACGACAACACTAATGTGACGGAGGTTCTATTCGGACCTACTTCCAAGTCTATAAGTTTTACAGGTAATGGTCTTAAAGCTAAAGCTAGTCGAAATAAAACAATTAAATGCTAGGCAGATAGCAGTATAATCAACTCAAATCAAAACAAAAAGGGTATCACAACTAATACGGGGCTCTTCAAAGCAATATTCCCTTATAGTAAATCAAAATGGTACATAAACTAAATTAGAGTATACAACTGTCATTAATTAAACTGAGTAAAAATTAAACGGCTCCAAGGGTCAAACATACGGGCGTCTATGGCGTCGGTATCACCACCTTTCTTTTTGACTATATTTTATTGGTGTAAGTACAGCACATAAATATCTTTTACACTGACCCACGGTTGTAAGTACTGAAAACTAAATATTTATAACTAATAGAAATTTTCCTTCGATTCGTGGAAAATAACTATTTCCCACCGAGACAGGACATACAGCATTGGGAGAGGGTCCATAAATGCTACAGGCTTTAACACACGCCTGGCAATTACCTGTTAATACAGCACGCAAGGGGTTGTAGATGTTACTGGAGAATACATTCTTTAATTCCCAGACCACGCCAGGGAGGTCAAATGACTACCGTCGAGTCTACAAGGGGGTCTTCAATCCCAATGGTTGGTTAATTGCGGGTCCAAAATACACACACATGTCGCGCGAATCTATTTTTCACCCTTACTCGGTTGCCGAAACGAGCTTTACTATTCTCTGCGTTCGTTTTTCCCACCGACAACTCACTTAACGTCGTTCATTTGAACTTTAACACGTCACTAATATGACACCCACGCGTACTTTAAATATCACGGAAAACGACAAATTCTATCCATCAAAATTTACTTGAATATCATTTCCATTTATTTTTATTAATTCTCCAAAAAAATTTCACTCTCGTTTCCATGACAAAAAGCCACGTTTCCTTTCAACAGGAATCTGACTACTCGGATCCTTCAAACTAAAGACAACAAATCCTGACAACCAATAACCACATTAAATAACTCAAAACGTACTACATGCTGGCATTAGAAAATTTAGAAACTACCATAGCTCCAAATAATGAAGGTGTCATCCACATATTGGAGCTACTTTTGGATTTCAGCTCTTTTAAGTTCCATAAGTTCACATTTTTCTGTGTAAAGATTAGCAATTATTGAAGGGGAAGGAGATCCCATGGCAACAACATCTAGCTGTTTTATAATTTCATTGAAAATATGAATTTTTAGGTAATGATTGAACAAATTAGTTATAGCCTCGTTAATGTATTTCAAAGTAACAAGAAAAATGACAACAAAACTGACAAACATGTTATTTTTCTCTGGTTCATAGCTTCAATTCAACAAAATCTTTGGAATTAATAATATTGTGTCCTGTTTTATTAAGTTAAATATTTACTAAATTATATGCAGAACCAATAGTATTAATGATATGCCTCAAATGAATTATTATTATGTATCTTAGGAAGACCATAAAGTGTAGGAGGTAAAGCATCAGCATTAGTTAAAGTTTTTTTAATTTAATCTGAAATTGAGAACATTTCAATAAGTTTCTTTATTAATAGAAGAAATCTGTTTGTAGGGTTCTTATAAATTATTGTATCGAGAAGATGTTGAATTGTTTTGTTGTAATGTACAGTATTGAGGTCATAGTTGTGTTTCGTTTATCTGCAGGTAAAATAATAACATCTTCATCGTTTTCTAAATTTAGAAGGGCACGTTTTTGACAGGTGTAGCTTTTCGCAAATTCTAATGCATTCATGTTTTATAAGTCCTGCATCAACTTGTAAACATTTTATTGCTGCTTCATCGTTAGAAACTACATCTTCAATATATATAAATTTAGCAGTGACAGCAAAGTTACCACCTTTTGCAAAAACGTCATCAGTGGATAATGAAAAGGAAACACGTTATTTCGAAACGTTTATTGCTTAATTTTTGAATACTGAACAGATAGAAATAATTCATGCCAAAAATATTAAGCAGCTTTTATGTTCCTCTAGTTCAATATATTAGTAACTTCATGAACCTTATTGCGGATTCTTAATGGTGGAACCCAATGGAATGAGATTTTTTCCTTCGACGATAAGTTTTAATCTGTTTAACAGAAGTTTCTCGAACAATTTTGATATAGTTGGGCTATGTGATGCTGTTTTATGGGATGGCTTGCCAGGTTTTGGTATCATGACATCTGCCATCTTACACAGTTGAGGTCTGTATTTGAGACTAACTAATGCGTTTATTAGATTAATAAGTTCCACCATGAATTTTCTAAGAAGTTCTTTTGGGATTTGTACAGTAATGAGATCGGAAGCCAGGAGACTTTTTTGCATTCAAGGTCGTTTTAATTTCCCGTTTAACTTCAGCCGGTGATGTTAATGGAATTTCGACACTATCATATTGAAGGATATCCGATAGTACTTCGGGATTACTTTCTCTTGCGTATATGAAATATAGGTGAAAGAAAAAGTATTGTTTTTGACCAAAATTTTCGATGTCGAAATTTTAGTGGAAATACACGTTTTCGGGTCCCCTGAGTATGAAAATCATGTTTTTGGAAATTGGTCTGTGTGTGTACGTGCGTGCGAGAATGCGTGCGTGCGCGTGTGCTTGTGTGCGTGCGTACGTGCGTGCGTGTGTGCGCGCGTGCGTGAGTACGTGCGTGCGTGCGCGTGTTTGTGTGCGTGTGCCTGTGCCTGTGCCTGTGCGTGTGCGTGTACGTGTGCGTGTGCGTGTGCGTGTGCGTATGCGTGTGCGTGTGCGTGTGCGTGTGCCTGTGCGTGTGCAAACGGGCGAGCACGTGTGCGTATGTGCGTTGTATTTAATATCACAACCACCTTAGTGTGCTAAATCAAGAATTTGGTTAAAATCGAATAACCGGAAGTACCACCTTATTCTTGTCATTTTAAAATATTTTTCGAATTTTTCATTTTTCGAAATTTTCTCGAATTCGGCTATAAGGATTTTTTTAAATTTATTGTATTTCTTAAGCATTTAGGACTTTTTCAGATAATCTAGACGGTTACTCAGAAAGCTTTCTGTGAATGGAGTAACCGGAAGTACTTTCACTGTTAATTTTGAATACAATAACTATGGAACTAAAAACCCTAACTAAATGAAAATTTATATTTGGGGTCACAACCACATTTTTTTGCAAAATCAAAAATTGGGTTAAAATCGAATAACCGGAAATACCACTTTATTTGTGCAATTTTTAGATAATTTCAGAATTCTCTGTTTTCACGGTTTTCTTGAAATCGACTGTAACGATTTTTTTTAAGCTTAGTATATTTCTTAGCTACTTAATTTAGTTTTGTATTAAGCAAGAAGTTTCTCTAATAAATTTTTGAAAATCGAGTAACCGGAAGTACTTGTAATATTAGTTGTGTACAACTTTTCTCAAAAAGTAATCATTATATGAAAATCAAACACTATATTTATGTTTTATATCTTGTGTACATGAAACGGCAAGAATTTAGTTAAAATGGAATGACCGGAAGTGCCATTTTATTTTTGCGACTTTTTAGTTTTTTACGATTTTCTCGAAAACGCCTTTAACAATTTTTTTGAAACTTGCTACGGTGCTTGTGTCTTTCATATGCTTTTACGCGAACTTTGAGGTTTTTCTGAAAAAATGCGTTGAAACGAGTTATTAGAGAAAATCTTTGGAGTTAAGCACGATTTTACGTGTCCAGTAACTTGGACAGGTGACCGTTACAATTATTGTTCCCAAAATAAATGTAAATAATATTTTAATTATTTGTGAACACTTGCATATTTGTATACCTATGTACGTAAGAGAAAGTCGTTTGTTGTCTCACACCAGATTTTTTTTGTTGAATTTAAGCAAAAGATGTTTTCCAAGTGTTCGGAAATCGTGATACTTTTTGTTCACGTCTAGCTCAGCTACCATCCATGCTCTTGATAGGAGATCTTTTTAGACTTTTAGTAGTTTTTCAGTGAATATTGGTTAGTGAAGGGAGACTATTTAGCCTAGTTTTATCTTGCACCGCCCCGGTCTGATACCACTTTGTTCTTGCTTTTCTTTTTTCTGAAATCGATTCTAAATTTTCTTTAGGATAATTTACCCTTTGGCCTTCTTTTGATTCCAAGGATGATGTGTGTTTGTTGCTGAATATCATTGACACAGTTTTTCATCCCGAAGTCCAATTGTTTTTGGGTTTGTAGTGGCACTTTCAACTGGATCCTTTGTTCTATTATCATCTTGAAGTCCACCCAGTCTGTTTGCTTGTTCACCAGCACAAGGTTGCGCGGTTTCTGAATGATGCTTTCAATATTTTATGGGTGATCCGAACCAAGCTTCAAATTTTTTTCTACTTGTATATAGTTATTGTATATATTTTTACTGATGTAAAAATTAACCTGAACGAAATATACTGTTTATGTATGTTACAATTTCGAAGCTGAGATTCCGAGAGTGACGAATATATTGTATCTCACGACATTTTGCCTACAATCGTGCCTTGAGTGAAAATACTGGTTCCGTAGGATATATGACTTTCAGTATTATTATATACAGCAGTTGCACTAGCCTCACGGAGTCTTTGTATGGCCAAAGTCTGTACTACAATACGGCCATATTCAGCTTCACTAAAACTTGATATTTTTCAAAAAACTAGAGTAATTATTAATTATTAACTTTACACTTTTACAACAAACAATTAGTTGTTAAATATTAACTCTACTTGACAAGCAACTGATTAATAATTATTTATATATTGCTACCCTTCTCATTATAAAACTTTGATCTCCTTTATTGTGTAACGATCTAGATTCAAATGATATTTTTGTTAAAAATAACTTTCAAAAGTTGGCAAAGTCTGTCACATTAATTATAAATCACCCTGTATAATACTTCAGTTCAAATAGATAATTAATGATTGTCTGGTGGTATCTGCTCCGTTGGCAGCTATTAACAATTATACTAAATTGCTTGATTACCTACTCTAATAACGTAATCTTTGTTTGGTTTTAGAATGAAGCAGATACACTATGTCGAAGCTGCATTGATTTTTATCAACCAGTTCAGGATTAAAACCCTTCTTATAACAGATCTTAATATTTACGACCCGTACTGTTACCTGATATTGACCCTTGTAATCTCGGTCTATACGAATGTCTACTTAGTCACCCTAGCGATCTCACCAAAT
>JAHWXV010167640.1:0-18092 GCA_024586415.1 Phrixothrix hirtus
CAAAAGCTTACCGTATGCTTCCGATACTGCGCATACAGTAACCGATAAATAAAGATCTAAGCATAGAATTGTCTCTAACAGCAGTATCGTGGCGCCCATTGCCCCCTAATGCTATTGACTACTGGTGAGTAAATGCTAATTTCAACCCTCGACCCGCTTCCAAAAAACAAGATGAGCTCCGTGGCAGTAATGTACGTTGCAACTTTCTCTTTTACCTATATTTTATATAGCGTAAAAGAAAGTAAAACTTGTAACTCTGATAAAATAATTATTAGTTCTGTAGAAAATTGAAATTTAAAAACTACAGTCAAATACAACTATCTTTTCATATCCAAATTGGCAAAGATTCGTGTTACTCAAGTAGACATTGTTAATCATTTAAAATAAAAAAAAATTAATAACGTTATTTGTCGAAAAATGAACTCGAAGGGACAGATATAAATGCATCGTTTAGAGTGATACGCCAATAAATCAAACTGAGGATTTACAAAAACTGCAAATATAACCAGCAGGTACATACGTAAGTTGTAATTTTTGAAACTTCAAAACTTCAAAATAGAATAGATATAGTGAAATATGAACTGGAACTAAACATAATATATACGAATATACAGTGTGTGCTAAATAAAATAGGGATGATACATTCCAGTATACTGTACCTATTAATAAAATTTCTCGAATTTTATGTAGGCATTTGGTAATTTTGTTCTCGACTGTATTATACAAATTTAGTTTAAGAAGTATTTCTAGTTGGCTACTGAACAGCATTTTGGTAAACTTATAAATTATGAAAAATTAGTATTAGATTTAAATCGACAAAAAATGAGAGAGTAGTTTCTTTTATTACTAAATGAGCATCGAAGTAAGTTGTTATGATCATTATGGATGAATTCTTTCATTGAAACATAATAACATTCGATAAGGGGTATTATTTGGCAAATCTATTTTCTTTCCTAATAGTTAAATCGTCATCCCTAAGAATATTTCAAACATTTTGTTAAGGCTAAACTGACTGACCAGACATACAAAATATATTAAATTCATTTGACACCTTTCAAATATATTATTAATATGGTGGAACATTTTAAGTGTGGAATTTCATAAGGATAATATTTAAAATTGGTCTAACATGTTACTTTCTAATTTGCTATTTTATTAACTAATTGTTATAAACAAATTAGTTTTAGCTGGCACGTGCAAGGATAAAATTACGAAATAGGAAACAATTTCTAATTGCTTAATTAAATAAATAATAGGAACCGAAATGGTGAACCTACATTTTAGTTAAAACTCTTGGATGTCCATGTACCAGTAGAAAATGGAAACACTGCCATGCCATTTGGTAAGACGCGCATAGAATAGCCATTTCGGCTCTTATTATTTATTTAAATAAAAAATTAAAACTGTTTCATATTTAGAAAATGTATCTCTACATGGACTAACTAAAAATGTATTATTAAATCAACTAACTTCTTAATTTGTTTATAAGAATTTGTTAATAAATGTATATAATCGGCAAGTAACACGCTAGCGCAATTTTAAATTTTATCTTAAAGAAATTCCAAAATTAAAATGCACCATCATATTAATAATTTATTTAGAAGGTGTTAAATAAAGTTTTCATATTTTGTCTTTCTCGCACACCTGATCTAGTTTAATCTTAATACTTTTCTGAAATTGGTTTAAGACTGACTGTTTACGTATTCTTTTAAAACGGATTCAACTGATTCGGCAGTTGTAATATATCTTCCTTCAGTATTTCATTCCTATTAATTTCAATCTAACAGTATAACTTGATAAAGGTTTGTGTTATTTTGTAAAGCATTTACATAGTCTAATCAATAGTTCGCCACGTACCATAGTAGGAGGAAATTTTTTAAATAACGCATGTTTTAAATCGTAGTATGAAGCTGTTTCCTCTTGAATTCGGGATTAAATATAAAACCTGTGCGCCTCGCCGTATAATCTATAAATGACTATATTGAGAATATCTTCTTGGTGCCACTTCTCTAAGATCAAGGCAATCAGTAAGGTGCTTTCCAGAGATTTCTGATATTTTGCTGCTATATTCATAGGTAATATTTAATAAGATGATGGTAGATTGAGGTATTTGAAGAGTTATATTTGTGTACGTAATCAAGATTATAATTATGTTAGTAAACAGTAATCTAAGATCGGGCGTTACCTATAACACACGGACTTCAAATGTAATGCAACTGTAACCAAGGAATCATAAATTAATAAATCCTTGTTAATAAAAGAGGCATCAATTTTGAACGGTTGTTTATATACAGACAAAGGTTAAATAGTATTTATTTTATAATTATTTTAACAATTTAAAATGTCAAACAACATAATGTTAAAGTGTATAAAATTTGTACTAATTGACCTGTTTAATTCATAGAATAGTAAAACTTAAACTGTCAAATATTAATTAATAAACTGCTGCATACATATATTTGTAATTAGTTGGGGACTAAGTTTTATATATATATATATATATATATATATATATATCCACTTGCTGCACAAATTTGTAATTGGAGTGGTTTAAATGGCAGAAAACTGCTTTTATTCTCTCCTAATTCTAGATCCATGTTTAACTGTTTATACAAGCTAGAAGTAATTGACTACAATGATATGAAATACTTTGTCTAATAAACGGGTGTTCTATAAAAATGAATTGAAATAACTTTTACAAATGTAAAATGATATACATTTCGTATGTTTTCTAATGTTACAGTAAAGGTTATAGTTCTAGTAGTTCAAATATAAAGATCATATATAAGCCGACCCAATCTCTATCAGAACTTACGAGGTAGAAAATGACTATAAGTCTATACGCGACGTTGCAAGACTCGATTGTGCCAGCTGGCTCTATCGATGCCGGAGAGGGATTGGGGTTAGCACAACGTAGGTTAACTTCCAATAAAGAATAAGAATAAGGATGGGTGCCAGTCGTTCGCAGAATCGCAGAGGCAGCACACACCTGAACGACAAAGCGTGTGGTGTACTTACTCTACCCTAAAGTTCTTCAAACTGTAGCATTGGTCCAGCAGCCAGAAGTTCCACCTAGCCGGAAAAAGGATTAGGTAAAGCTGTTCGTCGAACATAACTCAACATAGATAAGTAACAACAGTATTTATTTCACCAAACTGGCGAAATCAACAGATAAAAGAAAGTATTGCAATACAACAAGAAGGTATTAAGTACTGTCACGATAACAAAATAAAATTTGTCCTGGAAGGGACGCATACATCAAGCAAAAGTATCTAAGTTTTGCCTGTTAAGGTTTAAGACTAACATAGTATATAGTAGTTAAACGTTCGCACTTCCTATATCAAACGATAATAAATGACTCTAACTAATAACTACGTCTTACTTGGATGCGAGTATATGAAAAGCACCAAATTAAATTAAATTAGAAGTAAAGCGTTACTAAATCATAATACACTATCGGCGTAAGTAATAAAATGAATCTATCTAAAAATAATTAGAATGATGGTCCAGTTGAGACGGTTTCGTTATGGAGCATAAACCAAGAATATGCATAAATATCCACTCAAATAACTGGATTTTAAATTAATTAAAAGTAATAAGCAATAATTTTATGATAGTGGAAGTTGTAAAGTAAAGTTTTGTAGCGCTTTTAAAATAAATAGGAAAAGGAAAATAAATGAATATTAAACTACTTTACAGTGAATAGTACAACTTTAATATATTGAAATCAATGTATTTAAATAAATATAACGTATGTTATAAGTTAAAAATTAAAACGTAGAGAACAAGTAGGATTTCAAGAGTAGCGAGGATAACTTGATAAAATTGAACGGAGATGTTATCCAAATTTATCGCAGCTTATTTATAGTAAATAATTATTAATTTGCAAAATCTGTATAACTGTGCTCTACATGTTGAGCGAATAAATAAATAAACAAAAGTGTACCGCCTTATTTAGAGGCTAGTAGTAACCAGAAATCAGCAGGCAGCATCAGCAAAGTTGCGGCATCTTGATAGAAAAACGCCTGGCGGAACGAATCCCGCAGCGGTAAACTAATAAATACAAGATAACAATTACCAATAATGTTAATTAAAACATCAACGAGATATATACCGGTGGTTAGGTATCACAGAAGCTCAAAGAAACCCAACCGTTTATGCACAGAGCGATTAGTAAAAAGAAAGAACGAGTCGTGCCTTGAACATATGCACATGTGGATAGCTGATAACATAGAAAAGGTGTCGATAAACCTAACATATGCGAAATGTTTGTTGAATTTAACCATTGACATTTCATTTAATACGATTGTAATAATAAGATTTTAAAATACAGAATGTTCTAAAGCAGATTAATTAATAATTAATAAAGAAACAAATCGTAGCAAAGAATTTTTATAGCAACTGGAAATAAATTATTTATAAACAAACGAAGCTAGATTAAAAATAAAGCAGAAATTTCAATTTATATGTCCAATAATTTACCAACGTGAGGTTCAGCAAAATAATAATTAATTTGTACAAGTAATCGAAAAGATTACAAATCTAATTTTGACCGTGACAAATTGTTACATAAATGAATTTAATATTATCTTTATAGTTGCAGTGAATTAATGCGGCATTCCTTTGAGTAAATATTTACATTTAATTTCATTACCACCTAGCTGTTTGAATAATGATTTAATTAATAAAGTACACTATATGTACAACCTGCCAATTTAAAATAAAACACTTGTAAAAATAGGTAGCTGTTAATCGTTTTTTCTGAAAACTCAAATAAACCTGTCTTATAACTAACATCCGCGTTTAGGGAAACTCAGTTTCCTTTGAATTGAATTTGTAAAATGGATTATAAGGTTCCCACAGTCGTGTGGTTGTTGAATAATGAAGTATGCTAGTTAACAGTAAAAACGTTTATTAAATATACATGAGGAAGTGTGAGTTTTATTGTGACACGTAAAATGTACGTTATTTATGAAAAAAATAAGCCTACAAATATTTCATCCAACAAAAATTATTTCCTTCCAGATGCCAGTAAATAAACTCTGACTATAAAGTCCCTTTATTTACAAATTGTAGTAACAAATATTAAAAATAGAGTAACAAAATGGCTTCACTGAGGGCCTCATTATGTTATAGCGTAATTTTTATCAAATGTTTTTACTGTAGGTCTATACCTAATAGGTAGCGTTACAATTTAAAATTATTTCAAATCATACAAGGTGTCGAAAACGAGTGGCATATTAAGGTTATAATGTTATACATAAAACATTTAATTGCATGGTTGATCTCAATTCCTAAATATGTCTCGTTTAATCAAGGTTACCTATACATAAACCTGATTGTTATGAGATATTTCAATTTTTCCACAATTCTAGGATTTTCAAAACATACAAATATCATCTAAATAATTTAATATCTGTAAACCATATAATCTGTATTCCTTGAACCAGCTACTTATGGTCATATTTACTTAACGAAGTTTTTTATAGGACGTTCAGCAAGGTGTGCTAATTTTTTTCACTTTCAAACAATCTACATTCGTTTAGTTGAGGTAAAACACTGTTTTATGCTTTTGAGATGGAAAGTTAGATTATTTTTTAAACTATTCTAGGCTTCCCTATAGCTAAATTTGACGCCTCTCATAACGATTTCTTATTATTTAACTGTAGCATTTAGGATATTCCAAAATTAGGACAGTTTAACTAACGGGAGAACATTACCAAATGCGAATTCCCGATTTCTTTGAAACTTTGCACACATATACTATAAAAAAAATCTAGCGTGAGACAGCACATGACTTTTTTTACGTATATACATAGATATACAAATATGCAAATATCCGAAAATGATTAAAATATTATTTACGTTTATTTTAGAAACGATAATTGTAACGATCTCTCAGCTAAGTTAATGGACACGCAAAACCAAACTTAACTCCAAAGATTTTCGAGGTTTTTGAGAAAATCGCAAAAATCTTAAATATCGCAAGAATAAAGCGGCACTTCTGGTCATTCAATTTGAACTAAATTTTTGTCGTCTTATGTCGGGAGATAGAAAACTTAAATATGGTTTTTAATTTTCATAAGATGATTTAGTTTTGAGACATGTTATTTACAACTAATATTCCAATCCTTCCGATTACTCGATTTTCAAAAATTTATTAGAGAAACTCCTTGGATAATTTAAAACTAAATTAAGTAACTATGAAATATACTAAGTTTAAGAAGCATCGTTACAGCCGATTTCAAGATAACCGTGAAAATGGAAAATTCGGAAAATATCTAAAAATGACAAAAAAAGTGGCACTTCCGGTCATTCGATTTTAATCAAATTTTTGATTTTTTAGAAAAAGGCGATTATAAGCCCAAATTTAAATTTTCATTTAGTTAGAGCTTTTAGTTTCATAGTTATTTTATCCAAAGTTAACGGGGAAAGTATTTCGGTTACTCAATTTACGAAAAATTTTCTGAGTAGTCGCCTAAACTAGATGAAAAGGTTTAAATTTCTTGAAAACAATAAATTTTTGAAAATCCCGTTACAGTCGATTTCAAAAAAATCTCGAAAACCGAAAAATTCGGAAAATATCTAAAAATGACAGACATAAAATGCTACTACAGGTTATCAGATTTTAACCAAATTCTCGATTTAGCATGATAAGGCAACTGTGACTTCAAATATAAATTTTCATTTAGTTAGGGCTTTTAGGTTCATAGTTATTTATTCAGAGTTAACGGTGAAAGTACTTCCGGTTACTCGAGTTACGGAAAATTTCGTAAAAAGCGGCCTAGATTGTATCAAAGAACATTAAATATGTAAGAAATATAGGAAATCTAAAAAAAATCGTTACAGCCGATTTCGAGAAAATCTCAAAAAACCAAAAAATACAAGAGTAAAGTGGCACTTCGGGTTGTCCGATTTTAGTGAAATTGTGGCAGTCGCGTACGAGGATAGATACAAACTCAAATATAAAATTTTGTTTTTCTAGTATTTTCTGCTTTCGAGTTTTCATGTTCACACATACACAGACACACACACGCACGCAAGCACGTACGCAAGCACGCATGCACGCACGCACGAACGTAAGCACGCACGTTCGCATGCACTCAGTCACGCACGCACGCACACACGTACCCACGCACCCACCCACCCACCTACACACACACAAACACACACACACACGCACCCACGCATGCACGCACGCACGCGTGCACGCACACACATACACACGCCCACACATACATACACACACACACACAGACCAATTTCCAAAAATATGATTTTCTTACTCAAGGGACTCGGACCCGTGTATTTGCACTAACATTTCGACATCAAAAATTTTGGTCGAAAACAATACCTTCTCTTTTATCTATATTTCATATAGCCTGAGAGAAAGGAAATATAATTGACGCCTGTTTTAATCAGCAACTGAAGCCATTTAAGTAGTAAATTGCTTTTCAAAATTGCGGTGAAAATCCGTTGTTTGAAATGTTTTAAAAACAAGGGCAAAGAGAAAAAACTTTTAATTATATGCATATACGTAAGAATAAAGAATTGAAGTTGGGTACATCACCTTATATTTCGAAATAAAAATGTATATAAATTTGCATAAATGGAAGTAATTGGAGATAATAGATGTAATAAAGTGCGAGGATTGTCAAAAGATGCAATTCGCCAAAAGTAACATACGAATATAAAAACTTACCAGTAAAGTTCGGAACCATTTTAAAGGTTTTGATTCAAATTTCAAAATAAACAATTGTAAATTAAAATTAGTATAAGCAATGCTTAAGATACTTTGTTAGTAAACACGTGCAACCAATAGATCTAGGTATTTGCAATAATTAATAATTAAAATTGAATAAAATAAAGATTTGAGGTTAACTACCAATTTTATGTAAATTAATTGCATTAAATTAATTTATGCATATGCGAACAAATAAATAATAAATATAAATAGTAAATGCCATATAAAAAATAAGACAATTGTGTGCAAAAAGGCTCAGTTAATAAAATGAAGTGAGTGAATCTTTAAGTGCGATTTATATCCAAGAAGTAAATTTTCCTTTGAAATAAACATTATACTGGTAATAACGAAGATGCAGAGAATCTTTTAGTACTGTCTTCCAGCCAGTTGAAACTTTTGATATTTTGAAAAACTGTACTTGTGTTTAGTTTAGTTTCATACCATGAATTTTCTTCAACCCTAAAATATTAAGGGTTGCCTCCATCATATACACTTGATGATATTTGAAGCATTAGAGAAACATTAAAATAGGAACTAAATCCTGCATCAGAAAATGATGTCCAAAATAAGTCAATTTCTTTGTTTAAAAATATGCAATTAAGTAGTTTTGGCCTCGTATTCTGCTTGAATCTTGAATAATTTCAGTAGATCTTGACATGTTGAAAGAGCATGTTGCTACTCAATTTTAATTGATAAAAATTCTTTTAATCAGGGTAATTAAAGGTGAACCAAGTGTATTGCAATAAAAATAAAATAATTAGTTATACAAAAATTCTACGATAAAGCAATAAAATTACGATTAATTTGAAGAAAATAAAATGGTTAGGTAAAAGCTAAAATCAACTGCTATAAATATAAAGAGAAGATTGCGAAATCATGTGAATTACGCTAAGTTATAAATATTGAGCTGTATAAAGGTGTGAAATAAATTAATTTCATGTAAATAATCAATATCGATGTGAATAAAATCCACGATTGATAAAATTAACTTGGAAAGCGATATGGAAACTGGATAATTTAATAGATAATGAAAATTATTTTAATTTAAAATAAACTAAGTCAAAATAGGAATACCTGCAGTGAATGCTCAACACCCTGGTGTGTTGTAAATGTTGAAAATAATCCAAATAAAGAATACTGAGACATTAATCCAAGTGTATCAATCAGTTCAATTAGCGACACTTTAACAAGGAACAATCGAGTGCGCGATTTATGGGAATAAATATAAAATAAACCTAATTTTATAAACATTTTTAATGACTTTCAAGTGAGACGTTCCAACTAAGAGTGGAATAGATAACTAATTAGTGAAAACTTCGATCGGACGACCTCGTCTGCCGAAAGAACATAGAAAGTTGGTGCTGCATGAACACTTGCGTATATACAAGATCTGTTAAAATATTTATTTTATTTATTTGCCAATTTTAAAAGTTTATTTTATTTGTTTTGTTTATATGCAAGAAAAAGGTTACATTATTAAATACAGATTGGATTAATTTTTTTTATAAAACTCAATGTTAAACTTATATGTTTATTAACAATAAATGGCTTATTTTATTAATCTACCCAAAATAAATAAAACAAGGAGAAATTGGCACTGTTAATATAAGCAGTGGAATATCCTAATACGAGCACTAAAAAATGTTTTTGAAACAGATGGTTGTCAATATAACGTGCAACAATCATTTAAATTCCCAATTAGGATAGGCTGTGACCTTTGGTCGATACTTTAAGCATGGCTATGAAAATAGATTTATGAATCGTCATAGCCTACCATAATTGAAAATTAAAACGATTGCACTTTATTGTTTCTAATTTAGCCAAAAACCAAAAATAGCGTCTTTCCTACCTTATATACAGATACGACAGAACCTGCATGGTAAAATTGTCGAAACCTAGTTATATATAATAAATGATAAAGTTCACTTATAATTAATATAGCAAACCACATATAAAATGTTTAACAAAATTTTATTAAACCGCAGTCGATTTTTAAATAGGAGCGATTAATGACTAAAGCGAATATGTACATACATTCGAATTTTATAAATTGTAATGTTTTTTCTTCAATGCGATTTCAAGCTTTGTTAGTAGTATATATTATTGTTTGAATATAAAGCCTGAAACTAGGACCATTTCAAGGTTAATTTATGTATTAACCCTAATGAGATATTAAGCGATAATTAATTCAACCATTACATAGGATGTACTTTAACATGTTACTAATTAGAAGCTTATTTTAAAGGTGTTTTATGAATTTAATTAATTATTTGTTGCAATTGACCTTTAATGACAAAATGCTATTTAAATTAAACAGAAGCAGCGGTAAAACAGTATCTTACAGAGTTATTGTTTAACTAAATATAAATTAACTTACTGAACGGATTCGAATGGTGCACTCATCACCATAATATCCTTCGGGACAGTCGCAAGTATAGTTGTTTCCGAGGTCTACACAATTATGGTAATCTGGACAGCGATTTGGATGACAAAGATTCACCTTTAACAAAAGCTATAATTAGCAATATTTCAATAAAAATATAAATATTATCTTTTGACATATATTAAGATATTTTAATTTTATCATCTTATTTGTTATACGAAGGCTGATTCCTTAAAGTTGAGCCTATCTAGGAAGCCATAATTGTAGAGTATAATTGTTATTATGATAATTGAGCAACATCTTTTCCGTATTTAACACAAGTGAAAATATTGCGGCGTTTTGAACGTGTACGTTTTTAAATTAAGCAACTTGTGAAAACATCATGAAATTCAATAACGACCATTTCCGACTAGTAATTTTCTAGAATTCCAAGCGTATATTAAGTCGAAAAGAGTGTTTTGATGAGACGACAGATGTGTTTGGTATTGAGTCATATTCATTAGGTACCGTAAAACGCTAGTACGAGAATTTTGTTTTGTTTGTGAATTTCTGAAGGATGAACATTGCAAAGGTAGCTCAAAAATTGCCGTGGTTGAGGAAAATATTAAGATTACGCAAGGTATGATAGAGGAAGATCGTCATGTTACTATTCGAACGATTCAAGGAATATTAGGTATTGGTGTGAAAGCGATCAATACTATGCTGCACAATCATCTACAGATTGTGTGAATTGGAGCAAATGTTTTTCCTGAGGGACAGCTAATCTAGTATACAATATTGTGACAGGCGATAAAAGTTGGATATATTCATATGATCCCGAGAAAAACAATAACCACCTGTTGTGGCGTTCCGAAATAAAGCGTCACCAACAAAGGTTTTGCGGGAAAGAAATCGGAATAACAAAATAGTTGCCACATTTTTGGGAATTACTGGACATGTTGCAACCGTCCCACTCAACGATCGACGTACTGTTAATTCTGAATGCTACACACTACTGTTTGTTTTCCCAAAGTATTTCAAAAATTCCATGAAAGGGGTTGAGCGGAAGGTTTATCTTACATCATGGTAATGTTTATGCACATACTGCCGCAACAATATCAATATATTTAAGCGAGAAAAATATCGAATTGATGGGTTATTCGATATATAATCTCGACATAGCACCCAATGATTTCTTTCTGTTCCCACAGGTTAAAGATAAGTTGTGAGGAATGCAGTTTACTTTGGTCGATGAAGCTGTTGCTGCTTTTAAAAGCGAGATAAATAATACACCTTCAAAGATGTGGAAAAAATGTTTCAAAACCTGGTTCCTATGTATGCAAAAGTATATTAACTGTAATGGGGAATATTTTGAGAAGTTATAACAAAGTTTTTATAAACCAAAAATGTGTTTCACTCTATAAGGTTCAACCTAAAGGGAGCAATCCTTGTATGGCATCACAACGAACTAAATTAGAGGAAATCCTAAATATAAGAGACAATTCAGTATAAATGTATCTATTACGGCTGATTTCCCTTTTAGTCTGTTAATGCGCAAATTTCAACCTTTCCCAGTTTTACCAATAGTAAGTCAAAGTCAATTAATGTTTTTTGAAACTTTCGTTTCCATGGGCTCTTAGAAATTATTTCAGACAAAATGTTATTTGAAGCACCGTTGTTTTCTAATGTGCATAAGATCGGAGTTTGGGAAAAACTTGTAAAATATCAACAAATTTTACCGAACTAACAGCCCGTTTACTTAGTGAGCGTCGCGTCGATGCGTAAGAACTTTAATTCAACGGTGTTCATCGGAACATATTGAATACTTTCAACGATTTTCGAAGAAATTGCGTATATATCAGATCAATTTTGTTTTTCGTCAAGTATTCATCACAATTTTGGTGCTTGTGTTTCCAAGTTCTATTTAAATATAATGAATTCATGGCAGAAAGACAATTTTACAACAGTCTATGCGCAGTTTGAATATTTTACGCGAGACTGATATTTATCTATTGAAATAGTTCGAAATAGTCAGCCCGCTAACCAATATCAGATGTGTGTTTTAAATAACATTTAGAAAAATACCTTTTGAAATTGTCTAGTAAATGTTAAAGCGTTATGCTTATTTATTTAATCACATAACCCAGAAATTTCTAACAGTCAAACCTCCACTTTATTCAGAAACAGTAGAGAAACCTTATAGGGGTTTTGGAAGAGACTTTCCTCAATGGATATTTGCTATTGAATATTAGTCCTAATCGATTAATTAAATTCTAAAATGTAGACAGCAACGTATTTGACAGAAGATCATTATATATCAAATATATTAAGTCCTTTATCTTTTAAGTTACAACATGGATTATATAAAAGAAAACAAAGGTTGTGCAAAAGTTGTTGATCTTACAATAGTTTTTTTAAATAGAAAAAGTGCCGTAAAGTCTCAAACTGCGGCATATTCCAATAGAAGGAGGCTGTTATATATTAAAGCAGAAACTCATTACCGATGCCAATTTGCCTTGTTTTACATATTTACATCGTAAAGTTTGGTTTCAAGCTTTTCGCTACATTAATTATATCACTTCCATCTACTATGAAGTTAAATAAAATGGTAGACACATCACAGATAGTTACATTATTACCATTGTCACACACGTCACCACCACAGAACTGAAATTTGTGGCAAAATAATTAACTATAGGCTATTTTCAAAAGAAATTGGGTTCTTTACTCTAATAGTACATATCGCTAGGAATGATAGTGGCGTTCTTTTTTAGATTTACCTCTAACGCCCAAAGATTAATGAGATTGGCATGCAAATCACTTTCTGCAGAAGTTACGAAATTAGTATATGCTTTTTTGATTTCACGTTTAATCCATTTTCTTAAAGTATTAACTTGAACTAGATCAAGTGTTAGCTTATAATTCCGATAGCGCTTCCACAAACGTTTTTTTGTTTATGCTGTTTATAATTGAAGTAGTGTACCATATGGAATAAAATACTGAGTGTGAGAGAGGTTGTGGTACACACGTATTAAACAAATTATATAATGTTCTCGAGAAGTAATCGCAGACGTCATTGATGCTATTAATATTAATAGTCATTAACGGGGATCAATTTACAGCTAGAAGGGTATTATACAAATGGATTTAGTTAGCTCTCCGAAAATTATATCTGAAGGAAGTTGTGGCAGCATCAAATTTAGATTCTTCATCAATGTCAAATGTAACGGAAGATGGTGTACATCTTCAATTACGATAGGGTCATCACATCTTTGGACAGTGCAATTCAAGCCACTGGATACCATTACCCGGGCCTGAATTCTAGAATATTTATTGGTTACAAAATTCATTTGTTTTAGAGAAATAATGTTAAAAAAATAATTGAGCAATATACGAATGGCGTTTCTTCATGATATGCGTTGCTATTAGATACTAGTTGGATATAGTATTGAGGAATGCTAAAAGCTTCCACTACTAATGCACTTTTTAATGATGTACATACATTTTCTATGTAATAAAACTTTTCATATAATACTGTAGAGCAAAATGGGGATATATACACAGAAATGACATGTAGACACGAATTATTATTTAAACATAATTTAACACCGATTAAATCAACCTTTGATATTGGAGACGTTATAACATGCTATCATTTAAATTTCAGTTCCCAGTGGGTTATGCATTTTTCCGTAAATGGTAGCTTAGACTAACGCAAGCCAACCAAAGCCAATACATAACCTGCAAATTATCTATAATAATAATTTCAACAAATTTGGTGGGAAGAACTTTATTATTAAATTAAAATAGGAAATTTATTTACAACATTTACAATAAATGTACGAAACGATGACCATTGCATGATGTTTTATTTCTTAATAATTGTAATAACAAATTACAAAACCAATTAATAACAAAATATGACAAATTCAAATTATCAATTTGACAGATAACTATTACTGAGAATGGATTAGGTTAAGACATTAATTTTTTTTCATAGCCCACTGGGAACTGAAATTTAAACGATGTCATGGTATATGTGGTTGTATGGAGATGAAGGTATCCCTAACTACAATTGAAATACCTTTTCCGCGACCTTTGCTGCTCATGCGGTAAATATAAAGGTTTGAACTAAAATATTCGCTACTGAGACCATTTTTTTTCAGCCAGGTTTCCGTTGGAGCAATTATATCAAAATTTCTCGGAATACTATTAAGATGAAATAAATTTGTTTTTGCATTTAAACCTCTAACGTTTGTTAATTTATATACAGATTAATACTCAGGCGTGTTCTAGCTTTTTGGATATTTACGAGTTTTTAAAACTATTTTAATAATTTTTGGAATGCCATTTCTATGCAGGGCATTTCTACGAAGACTTAACCCCTGTAAGAAACCCGGCAAAATAAAAGTTTGGCAAACATTCAAAAACAGGTCATTTTTGATATCAAAGGGGACGAATTCATATGTAAAAAACATACCCGGTATCTCTATCTCTGCACAGGGGAGACCATCCACCCCAAAAATTTTAAATTGTATGGGGTGACGAGTTACATGTCGTTTGAAAGAGATATGAATTTGTTTTCAAATCGATTGATTTGTTGCCGAGAAATTACTACTTAACGTTAAAAATTTAAAAAAGTAATAAAAAGACAGAAAAGTTTAAACTATCGAACGTCTAGCTCAAAATGTCCTCTATCAACATCCATACAATAATAAAGTTCGGATTCAACTTTACGTCTTAGATTTCTAAGCATTTCAGGTGTTAATTCCCGGCACTCGGCAATAATCCTTTGTCACAGTTCTTCTAAATTTTCTGGCTGAGTGGCATAAACTTCTAATTTAAGATGACCCCAAAGAAAGAATCTGCAGGGGTCAGGTCAGAGAATCTAGCGAGCCACTATATTGCACCCTTCAGACCAATTCATCGTCCGGAATAACGTTCGTTTAAAAATTATCGCACTTGAACAGTACAGTGTGTGGGGTGCACCATCTTTTTGAAAAGTTATATGGTTCTCTAAAAGGTTATGATCGTTTTCCAGAATTTCGGTTATTATAGGGTTAACGTTATTGTCTAAAAATTCTCATAAGATGCCCCATCTAGATTACTGGCAATGAAGAATTTTCCAACAATATGCTCCCTCAAAATTCCGGCTCATATATTTAGTATTTGAGGGGGTTGTGTATGACATTACCTAACACAATGTGGATTAGTGTTACTCCAATAACGACAATTGTGCTTATTCACTTCATCGTTCAATATATAAATATACTCGTCTGAAACACAAATAGACGACACATAGACGACCAAGGCCCATATATTCTCTTGTATTATTACATATGTATTTTTTTATATTTTTAATTAATTTGGTAACAAATCATAATTTTAACAATATACCAATACTACTTTTAATTAGTCAACATTTAATGCCTACAATTAGTTGCGACTTTAATTATAATACACCCATATTCCATTCTCAAGGGTTACTGATATAATGAGCAAAAACTGTTTATTTATAACTACTTATTATATCTAGTTGATATGAAAAATAACAACGAACACATTCTGTCAAACTATTTATTCGTGAGTAGTAAGTTGTCTTACCTTCACTATTTGTGTCAGTTTAGTGTACTAGTGATTATTATTATCAATAGTAGTTTAAATAATGGAGTCTGAAAAAAAAGTCTACTTTATTCCAATCCAAAGTCAAGAACATTTAATAAATCGACTTCATCAAGCTGCTGCAGAAATTCATCGCTGTGAAGCATGTATACAACTTAACGGCAACTACTTTGAACAATTAGTGTGATTTTTATTTGTTTCGTTTTTTATTGTTTTTTGTTAGGTAGTTATTTTTTAAGATGTCGTTTACTAAAAAAACAGTTTTTCTTCATTATTTCAGTAACCCTTAGGAATCCGATATGAGTATATTATAATTTTGTACTCTAAATGACATGCCTAATGAGCTTCTCGAGTTAAGTCCATACCTGTTGAATCATATATATATCACAGATACTTTGAATTTTTAACAGCTAAAATAATTTTTGTAGGCAAAATTGTGTTATTCTTAAACTATTTCAATCCATTGTATGAGTATAGATCAACGTACTAAATATCATTATTAGGCCTAATCATTATAAAGTAAATTTTGGTTAAGAAGCACTTGCTCGCTAAGAAGTTCACAAAATTGCAGCCGTCAATCTGAATCATCTTCGTTTAGCCCTCGAAGTAGTGTCATTTTAAAAAGACAAAATTTATGTACCTTTAAAATTCGATAAACATTCGAACGTGAGACACCCGTGATTACTTTTGTTTAAGGTTAAAGATTATTTACAATACTCGTTTTAAATTTGTCCATCAATTGCTTTATGTATTGGTGACTTACATTTTTATCTTGACGCCTTTGATTGAAAAGCTTTGCCGTAGATTTGGAACATTCATTATTTCGATACTAAATTGTCATTAATTCAATTCTTTTTTTTAGAATACACCATGTTGATCAGTTTTAACAACAAATGTTTACACCACCATAATGGTTTTTTATTAGTCTCCTTGATTTTTTTAAATTTTTATCTTTAAATAGCGATCACCCGGAAACAAATTTATCGATTTAAAAGAAATATTCACGGTTGTATACGAAATGAAAAGCTCTTTCGAAAAAGGTGCAACTCGCCACCCCATGCCATTTAAGATTTTTAGGGTGGTTGCTCCTCCCGCGCAGGCTAGAAACACAAGAATGATTTTTACATAACAGTTCCACCGCTTTGATATTAAAAATGACCTGATTTTGGATTTTTAACAAAATTTTTATTTTGCCGATGAAATACTCGGGAGATATCTTAATATGATGTCGGTTTCGCTTTTCGGTTTACGGCTTTTCAATTTAGTACGAACTAAACAACAGTGGTTTTATTGATGGGGAGTTAAATCACGATTGAAAAATAGGTTATCTTTGTTGTGAGCAATTTGATACTGACATTTTGTTGATGTAGTATGACTATTCCTATATATCTCATTTTATTGACGAGGAAGATATTTATATAATATAAAAATTATTTTTATATTTATGTACTAAGTTGAATGCCTCCTGTGGTGTAGCAAAAACAATTTTTAATGTGCGGCTTATTATCATCATTTACAAATTTTCCTAATCGTGTGCTAGTCATCACAGCGATAATTTCTTCATCTTTGTTGGACAAGATAAGTTTCTTACATCATGCGATGTCAGTTTTGTTGTGTTTATTTGCCGCATTTCTTCACATTCAGGTACATTTAAAAGAAGTATATAAAGTGCGTGTGAACTTCTATCTTCCACTTCCGGTAAGATCTCATCTACTATGGCGATTTGATATTGTTTTTCAGGTCAGTGATATCTTGCTCAATTTGCACCATTTTTGAGTTATAACGCCGCAGTTTAACTCTGACAAGTTTAGTTAAAGATTTTTGTAGGATAGCATTTTGAAAACATCGTTTGCTGATACAGATTTTCTTCTAACACATTTTGAGTCAAAGCGGTTATACAAAAAATATTTTTAATGGAATCGTACTTCAACAATAGGTATAAAAATGAGAATAGTGAGTATTCACATTGAAAATATTATGAGGAATTTAGGGTGAAACGTTTCAACGAAGTTGTGGATTTTAAAATAAGTTTGGTACTTACTTGGAAAATTGTAACAAATTGTCGGGAATTGTGGTATTAGGAGGAAGTGGCGATGTGGCATGAAAATTAAAACAACAGAAGAGGTTGTAGAATATGCTGGAGTTATAATAGAAAACGGTCGTAAATCTTTGAGAATGTTGAGTGAACAGATAAATATGTCTTATGGCACCTGATGGACTATTTTAAAGAAAGATCTGCGTTTCTTTCCCTACAAAATTCGTTCATGGCACAAAACATTACCAACAAATTTTGTTCCTCCAATAAATTTCTATGAACGGTAACTAGAAAATTTAGACAATAATGACAATTTGGGGGGGGGGGGG
>JAHWXV010167723.1:0-12261 GCA_024586415.1 Phrixothrix hirtus
ATGAATTACTTACGCGGAGCAATACCCGGAACACCTTTGTAACATACAACACCCGCGGAATCCTCAAAAACAACATATATATATATATATATATATATGCCAATACTTGGATTAAATTTTGAAACAAATAAACTTTAGATGCGATCCCGTTTGATTTCGACAACCTTTGTAATAAAGATTTTAAATTTTCTGGAAAACTAATGCAAAACTGAAACATCTAAGATGACAAGTATTAATAAGAATATATTACATATTAATATTTTGTTATTCCACCGTTACGTGCAATGACTCTTACAATACTTAATAATGTATGTTAAAATAAATAATCGTGGAGTATCATTTCGTTCCTAAAAAATCATGAAACGATGAAAAATTGAAAAGGATTCATAACTATTAAATGTTATACGGATATGGGAGCGATCTTAGTTTCATTTGAATTGTTGAATATTATTTTACAAATCTCACATATTAAAAAGTTAATATAAAATGTTTATTATTTTATTACATACAATTTAGTGCTGATAATTGAAATTTTCCGGATCTAAGTGCGTTAATGGGGGTAACATAAAATTATAATGTGGGGACTTTACATTTTAAATATTCATAGTTACAAGCATTTTCGTTTCATGCAAAGCACTGTAACTTAAGACCAGTTCCTGCCATTTAGATATTATTGTGAAAGTGACAGTAAGATTTTATATTCTTAAATGATTTTCAATTGAAGACTGCGTAGTTCCAATTTTAAACAATAATCCAGATTCATATTGGATAATTTAAAAACTCAGGTAATGTGGCACGTATTTATGTGCCGTAAGTGTACAACTTTGCAAATTTCAGTTGCAACTAAATATTTGGATTAATTCAAAAATGTAAGTTAATTTAAACAATAAGCCGGGGTACTATAATTATTAGAAAATTATACTTAACACTAGTATTGTTGTTACATTAAATATGCATCTTTAAAATTTAACTATTTAAATAATGTTAACATTAACTTTGAACATACTTACATTTTAGGAAGTTTGCGGACACATTACCAGGTTTACCAAATTCAATTTCAATTAACAGATATGCTGCTTTAGTGATCATTTTGAACGTAGTTAAGGAAACATAATAGAAAACACCGTGTATTGTCAATATTCGATAACTAACATCGAGATATAATTTAAATTAATCCAAGGGCTTCCCTTTTATGGGCAAATGATAATGGCGTATAAAAGAAATTGATAGAAAATAGTAATTCAAATAGAAGCGAAGATTCAGCCTATTTTGTTGAAAAGACCACTTAATACGCAATTCTACCACGTTGATCAGTTTAGCAGCTAGATACATAATTTGAGGTTGCTTGATCTACAATCGAATTAGAGATAATCCTTTCATTGAACAAAGGATGCAACTAATTTACTCAAACTTCCTTTCACCAACTATTTTTGTTCACTGCTGCAAATGAATTAGATTTTATCAATTTTACACCAATGATTTCAAAAATATTGTTATGCGATACCTCAAAGGTTTTCAAAGTAAAAATTGAAATACACTGTTATCATGAAACTACATAGCTTGAGTTTACTACAACTAGCCATCAACTACTCGAAACATTGTAAAGCCCGTCTGAAATTCTTACAACATTGGTCATTCGCTTGGAAACACTCGGTACATACATCCACGTAGTAATAATAAAATCTAATTGGAGAATTAGTTTTATACCAAAATCACAATTGCAAATTGTATAATCACATTTTAACAACAGTTATTAAAATTAGAAAATCCCAGGTTACGTTTTAGAAAACAAGAATATTTTTCTTCAAAATATTGATTCAGCAATTCCCGTGAGAAGGTTGCAAGTTTAAAAATAAACGTTAATCCCTCTCGTCTTCCTCTTCAATTTCAAGGAAAAATAAATACTTCGTTTACAAATAGTAGAGATCTGGGAACTGCAGGGTTAGGTTGCGCTTCCGTAGTGCAGTAGTGCACAGGTGATATTCAAAGAATACAATTGAAGAGTTACCCGTATGATGTATTAGGGGATCAAATTAATATAAGTTTGGTCTACTTCCGCCCAGAGCGAATTCGTAATAAAAGGGGTCAATTCCAATTTCCTGTCGATTCAGAGTCAAAGGATTTAAGTTCGACAAGGTTGTAGGTTAAAATACGATAAGAAGCACATCCTAGGCAGCACGTTTGTTATTTTCGTTTCCTTCGGGAAGTTATCAATCTGCATAACACCAAGTAAATGATTTATTCATTATTTAAACTCCATCGACCTTTATCCCTCGTTAAGTTAACCCCGCTGGGACGAATTAGTCTATCACGCATAAATTCAAGACGAGTCCATTAATATTATAAATAAAAGACTAACGTTTTTAAATTTTTAATTGAACATATTATTAAGGCCATTAGGGCAAATGTCTTTTGTTCATCTTAGAATAGCTTAGTTATTAGCAACGCAAGGTCGCTTGATTTATATATAGAAAATTATTGTTTCCATTACTCCTTGCCGGCGAGGCATGTAAATTGTTAATTGTAACCCACATTCTTTACTTTATTCTTTACCATATTCTTTACTTTATTCTTTATTCTTTACTTATTAGATCCTTGTACTCTTATTTTTTTTATATGCAGACCTGTAGTGGTAATAACACATACTTTCTTTCAGGAACTAGTTAATTTTTAAGTGAATAACTAATTTAGATAGCCTGTGTAAATTATACCTGACCGAAAAGGGAACTTAGCGGCGTGCATGAAAGGCTACCTTACTGTAAGTACGTATTAATACAATCCTTGATCTAAAGAATTGGATATCGGTTCCTCTGTTTTATCGGCCTCCAGAACAACAGAACTTTGGACTATTATCTTTCCCTTATTATTAAAAACAAAGTGGCGCCCATATTTATGAATATTTTCCAAATTTTTGGATGCGTACTTGTAATCCCTGCATACAAGCTTAATTGAATTCATCACAATTGTAGAACCTTCCCAAACTCTACTGTGGTGGCTGAAAAACCAGCTAATTCAGGGAAATTACTAATTTTAATATCCTCAGGGGTGTAGCTCTCTTTAAGTGCCGTTCTAACATACGTGTGAACCTTGTTTCATCACGAGGGTTACACCAAGTGTTCGGCTGATACAGTACGCTGTAATGTAGAGGCTACCGTGCGATTTGCAATTATAACCATGTAACTGTTTCTAGAATATTTCTCAAGTTTCGAGCAAATACAAGTCAAACCTTAAAATTGTTTACTTCAAACACAAAATAATAAGTGAAAAGACTTAACCCGTTCTATTAAAAATAAAATCATAATTCCAGTATATTATACAGATTAAATGAAACTACAATTTGGCCATGCAATAATGAATTTAAAAAAAAAGATATGATGTTGACGCTTTATGCTCACGCTCTAGACCATAATGTATACTATTTCGGTTTAAAAAAAAGTATGAAACAATAAACGAAACGGTAGTTAAGCAAAATCCCAAGTGCAGCTAGCTATCTCCATTACCACACCTCATGCTGTTCCCTAATATTTTTTACATAAAAATTGCCGTACAGTTTAGACATTTTTATTTTACCCAATCTGTGTTAAGCTTATGACATCTCTAAGTTCTCGTGCATTTCGCAATATATCATAAATTATAGCTTAACTGTCTGTTATGCGATAGAAGGACGCCAGCAGATATTTGCCATTAACTGAATTTTGCAAATTTATTAATTGTTTCCTAAAAATAATCTAGCAAACGATGTGAGTTTATTAAACAATTTCTTTAAGTCCTTTAATACATTAAATATTTCAGAATATACGAAAAATTAATTTCAAAGTTAGAGAGAAACGTTAATACTAGTATATTGTGATACAGGTGTATAAACCAGCCTTTAAAGCACGCACACGTTGAAAATGCTTTGAAGAAACTGTACGCTATTCTTTTATTATACTTACATAATTATTTATAAAATAAGGGATATAAAACTAAACATTAAAATCAAATCAAAATCACTCTTTAGTTGAAACGGGTTACGTGAATTTTCACAAATACTAGTATGTTGATAGCTTGTTTGACAGCTACTTAAAATGGTTTGTTGCGATACAAGATCGGCAGGTGCCTTACCATAGGTCTAGAATGTTAATTCTTGAGACCTGTTGTGCTAAGGCATTTAGGGATCGTGTGTCGTACACTATCTTTTACACTAAAGCTAACTATCAACGAATTAAGAAAATTTGAAACCAAACCTTTACTCCGTTTCATAACAGTACTAGTACCGTAATGAATCATAACGTGCTTGTTAATCATAGAGTTACGATGACAATCACAGCAGTTCTGGAAATATATTATAAGGTAACAATCAATATAGACGATAAATGTATAAAGTAGCGCAAAAATAACATAATGGTTTTATCTGAAATCAAATTTCAAATAATCAAAGTTCTTTACTTGTATACGAAATAGTTTCGATTGCTTTCATATTTAGATCACCTAAGTATATTAATTATTCTACTTAGATTTGGTTTATTCAATCGAGCAATAATAATAAATAATATAATTGTAATTTTTGAGTAGTCGGTCTATTTAAAGAAAAAGCGCTTTATATGGTAACCAATGGATTAACGTAATTTGACATTTAAAATAAATATACCTGAATTGTAGGCCATTTTTTATTACACTTACATCACTATTATTAAAAAAAAATTAACACTAAAATCAAATCAAAACCATTTATCATTTAAAACAGGCAGGCGACTTGATGTCTTTACAAATAGTATGTCGATAGCAGCGTGTAAATAAATAGTTATTGAGACCGTTGCCTAGTATCTTTTAAATTACGGGATGTTTTAAATGCCGTTTTATGCACGTTGTTAAGACTTGTAAACAACGATTATGATACAGGTATAATGGAAAGTGATTTGAAATATTGTTAACTATAAATAACTTATAATATTTAAATAATTCTTTTATGAGGGAATTACCCAGTGGTTTAAAGTTCTTGAATCGTGCATTATCAATTAGAGAGGCTAAAAACCAGAATTCTTAAATATTTGAGGATTTACGTACTTCAGTGACCATTATTATTATTAGATGTATTATACTAGCCTATGATTTCCATCATTTCGCCATTTTGGTAATACTGCTAAATAATAACCGCATCCATTCTATTGATTAGTAAATAGGATTTTCTAGTTTCGATGTCAGCTGTAGTAAATATTACTTTATAGTAAGTAAGTCATCCAAGGAGTTTCTAAATATTTTTTATCCAGTCAGATAATTACTTGTAATTTTATTAAGTAATAAATATTTAAAATCCGATCATAAACTATATGACTATAACAAGGATTCCTCTCGTTCTTTTAAAAGCAGGATTGAATTATCACCATACCCTAAAATATTTTGTATCAAATTTTAAAAAAGACAAAACGCAACAAATAATCTAACAAGAATTAATTTTATTTCTACTTAATCCAGGGTTATTTACGATCGTTTGTTCTTGTTTTTGCCAACTTTTCGGATGTAATCGCACATTGATTACTTTGTTTTAATTTGTAAGCTTCTTTTCTAAATTGCTGTATTTTGTTCGCCTTATCCTGCTTGTTGTTCCTTTGTTTGCTCTAATAATTCAAATAATTCTCCTTTGTGTTCAAAGCTCAGAATTTATTGTAGATTAAAAATTTAAAATGTAAAGATGGTCAGCATTAATAACTGAAATCGTAATTCTGTCGTATTTTCAGCAACTAAACCTAAACAACAAAAAATTAGCACCTTCTAAATAAGAACCAAAAGTAATTTTGTAAATCTCTGCAACTTTCAAACAAACTAAATAATTAACGGTGAGGAAGTTAATGGCTTGTTTACTATATGAACCAAAACCAACTACTATTCCATTAAAAATTCCATTACGCAACCTAAATACCCTCTAAAAATTAAAGAAAGTTATGACTCTAAGCTGCTGAAGTTGGCAGAGCTTTGGATTAAGACGAAGTTTTAAGAGATTCTATTTTATATAAACTTATGTCTTCAACCCAACTAAAATGCCTGGAAATAACTTAAATTTTAGAAGGTTGTTGTGTTAAGAACTAAATAATTTGTAGTTCCTCATTGTTAATTACTTTGTACATATTTTATGGAATTGCGTTAAATTGTACCGTATATATCTAATTCTTCTACCTTAACCTGCAGGCAAGTAATCTATTCTTAAATTACAGAAAATTAAGATCCGGAAATCCCAGAAGTGTGTTAAATTCCGAACCGAATATATGATGGATTCTGTATAAAGGCCTTGAGCAGTAATATAACTTCAATTTCACATTGGTGGATACATGAAATAGTCAAAATTCCATTAGAGAACTTGCATAACCATTCCCTGGAGATGACCCATCTAAATACAGAAGAGTGAAGCAATTTCAGTTATTAAATAATGAGAAATTGTACATACTAGAAATTTCGTTTTTTCCTATTTACAAAGAGATGAATGTGTAGATTCATAAAAACTGTAAAGCCTTACCTAAAAATGACCCACGAGAGAACTAGCTAAAATTCATTATTGTGTGAAGCTATTACGCTAAGATGATCGTTGTTTCTATTTTATTAATCCCTTGGACGCAATTGTTCGGCTTGTTACCATACCAACAACAACTGGTTGTTAAATTAAAGGATAGCTGTAAATACTGCTAACGACCTGATTATTTATTACTTTAAGATGCCTCATTTCCACTAAATATTAACTAATTTACTAAAATTCCAATACCTCGCCTGATAAAGTAATTGAGGAGCAAATTTACTCTTGTATATAAATATCATAAAATATCAAAGCAGAATAAATTTGAATACGTGAAAATTATTAAAAAATCTAAATTGATTGTCGAAAATTAGATTTCAGTTATGATCTACATAAAAGTATCGACTTGATTAAAAAAACAATATCAGCGAGCTTCAAATAAAATTAGGAACTTGATAAATACACACACCAGAAGGTCCTTTGAAAACAATTTTAATGTTTAAAAATAACTATTTTCAATGTTATAACCTATAAATCAAATTACCGCGCAGCGCAGTTATGCAGCAATTCATTGTCAAGGTAAAGTGCTCACAGCACAATTAACAGGACCGGTGCTCAATTTCCTTCCATAAAATTACCATTACATTCTGTATACATGCCATTCCATTAGATGACAAGTTCGGCAAAACTTATTAACAGAAAATATTTATTTATGAGCTTCCTTTACAATATTATATATTTGCACTGTATATTAGCGCACGTGTATAACTAGGCAAAAGATATATGTATATATACGAGGACTGTTCCAAAACTATCCGATCTTCCTTTATATTTCCCCGTTGGTGTTATTCTGCGTCATCGAGCTGGTGGCATCCTTCGAAGGAGTCACCGTTGGATTGAAGGATACGCTGCCAACGGCTTTTCTACTTTTGGAAGCAGTCCTGGAACTCATTTTTTGGTATGGACTTTAAAGTGTTCATTGTATTAGTTTAGACTGTTTCTTTGTCGTCGAATCGATGTCTTTTTAGGGGCATTTTTAATCTTGGAAACAGTCACAAGCCGCAGGGAACTCAATCAGGACTGTACAGAGGCTGACTGAGTTGTACGACATTGTGCTTTGTTAAATATTGCTGCACAAGATTCGATGCATGCGCTGGCGCGTTATCGTGATGCAGAAGCCAGTCACCGCTTGACCAAAGTTGAGGCCATTTTCTGCGAATTACTTCACGGAACATTTTCATAACTGCAAGATAATATTTCTTGTTGATCGTCTGACTTTTAGGAGCATATTCGTGATATAGGACACTCTCATAATCAAAAAAGAAACAATCAGTAACGACTTGATATTGCTCCGACTTTGGCGTGCTTTCTTCGGTAGTGGCTCAGACGACAGCTTCTACTGTGAAGACTGTCGTTTTGTTTCGGGATTATAACCAATTCGTCACCAGTTATAATCTTTTTAAGCAGATTTTAATCGCTATTGACAATTTCCAAATTGTCACCAGCGATTTCAATGCGAGGGTTTTTTTGCTCCACCGTTAGAAATTTTGGAATGAATTCCGCACAAGCGAGAACCAACTGCAAATTTTCAGTTAACATCACCCAAACACTAGTTTTCGGTATTCCAATATCACATTCTAGTTCTCGTACAGTAAATCAATGGTCTTCGTTAATCTCAAGTCGCACACGTTCGATATTAGCCGGTGTTGTTGTCGTCGAAGGCCGCCCAGAACGTGGGTTACTATTAACAGATGTGCAGCCATCTTTGAACCACTTATACCATTCTTTTATTTGTGTTTTCTCATACACTTGTCCCCAAATGCCGCCTTCATCATTGCGATGGTCTCCGTACAGCTCTTTTCGAGTTCTACGCAAAATTTGATGCAAATTCTTTGCTCCGATCTTTCGGTCATTTTCTACAATAGCAAAATACGACGAATATAAACAATACATTGTAAACAAACGCACGCTGCGTGTAAAGACGAATACTGCAGCATCGAGGGAATTCGTAAAGCTTTGCCGTTGATACTTGTACCCGGCAAAGGGAGTTACAATTGTCAGGCACGAAGATATGAAAGAAGATCGGATAGTTTTGGGACAGTCCTCGTATAAGAGTGGAGCAATTCTTACAGAATAAATCAATGTTATTATCTAATTACATGTCAAACATTTCTAAAGGTAAGGAAATAGCGCCACTAGTTTTATCTACCTACTGAATTACCTTTTAATTGTATAACTTTCACCTGAAGTTGGGGAATTCTACAAAAGGAGACGCCAGTCCTCCAGCAACAAAATAAGCGGCATCCAGTGTAACCGTAAGACGTTTTCTCTACTATACCAAGGATTTCATTCAAATTTATTAGTTAAGTTTTGTAGAAGAGATATTTATCGATATTTTCATAGTCATAAATCATAATAAACTAGATTTTGATATAAACTTTGTAATTTTTATTAGGATAAACTTTAAACGTTTCGAAAACTATATGCTTTACTTATCAATATAACATGTTGTAATTGACAGATAAATAAAACAATATAAAAAAATCAGTCAACTCAAAACTAACTTATGACACCAGTTACCATGTTTTATTAAGCATGACACCACGCCCTTTCTGATGAAATTATTAGGATATTTATTTTGCCTCTCAATGAAGTCAAGAATAATAATAGGAAATTCCTGATAATATTTCTATTCTATCCAATTTAATGCTGTAAGTTTTCGAAAACATCTTCAGCTATAGCAGACTTCAAGGGTTGATATAGTCTGAAAATATACTGGTGTTTTTCCTGCTGGTAATAAAACTGGGCTTTGTCTTCTCTACTTACAATTTTATCACACGAACAGCTCAATTTATAAACGCTAGAAGATAATAAATGATTAGTAGAAGCTTTTGCTGAACTTAAAAAGTGATTAATCCTCTTGATAGATTTAGAGGTGGTTCTAATGCCATAATAATTCATGATTTTACCAATTCTATCAATAATCTACTTTATATAAGGTAAATACTTGCACTATAAACCTCAGAATTATTAGAATGTTTTTTTAAATTAATGTTATTAATTTGAACCAGTGAATAACCACTCTCTTGTAAATATTCTCCTAACGTGTCTAATTTAATACTCAGATTAGAAGAATCACAAATTCTTTGTGCTCTATCAACCAAAGTTTTACTAATTTCAAATTTGGGATCTGTGGTTTTCAATACTTTTGATTATAGCAAGAAAACTTATGATTTTCTCATTTCATTAATTTATAAGAAAGTTAGAAAGATAATTACAATAAAATTTCTTTGGTCAACAAACAAATATGACTGTTTCCTCTATTTCAGACGAAATGTAAAAGACTACCTAATTCTAAAAACTTACCTCATAGATCCTAAGATAAGTAAAAGCAATATTTCTTTAGGACCTATCTTGAATACTATTGGTTCTCCTACATATAATTTAGCTAGATATTTAACTGATTCATTAACGTCATATATTGGAAAAAAGGAACATACTATTATCAATTCTAAACATTTTGTAGAATTGCTGAGGCGCTATAAACTAGATGAAAATGACATATTAGTTAGTTTTGATATGATTTCCCATTAAATGCTACTTTGAAATGCATTAACAATATTTTTGCGAAGCATATAACTAATTTATTTAGTTATTTCCTATATTATGAATTTTATGAATCGATACATGGTCGTATGACTAGTATACACTGGGATCTCCTTTGAGTTCAATAATTGCTAATCTTTAGGTGGAAAAATTTGAATTAATAGCACTTAAAAAGCTGTTCTGAAGCCCAAAAAACGATACCACTGTGTGGATGGCACTTTTGTTATTTGGAGCTATGGAAATTTTTAAGTAAATTGAATAGTATCCATTCAAATATTCAGTCTGCCATGAAATTGGAAACTAATGGAAGTTTACGTTTTTTAAATGATTTAGTTTCTAGGAATTGCAATCCTGGTTTATGTTTCAGTATATACCGAAAACCTACACATACCAACAGATATTTAAATACCTTTTCAGATAATCATCATATAAGTCAGAAATTTGGTTGATAGTAGATTCTTCCAACCTGAATATGCAATTAGATAAATTAAGAAAATTTTTACAAGAGAATAGTTATTCGCTGTTTGAAACTAATAATGTTAGATTTCATCAAAGAAGTCCTAATAATACTGTAGTTTTAACTACAAATACTGCTTATTTACCCCATATAAAATTGGTTACTGATAGAATTGGTAAAATTATGAATCGTTATGGCACTAGAACTATCTTTAAACCTACCAAGAAGATTAATCAATTTTTAAGATTAGTAAAAGCTTTTGTTGATCCTTTATCTTTTCGAGTTTTTAATTTGAGCTGTTCATGTGGTGCAGTGTATGTAGGCCAGACAAAATACAGCTTTATTACCAGAGGAAACAATAACAGCATCTTTTCGGATAAATCAACCTTTAAAATGTGCTGTAGCTGAACATAGTTTAGAAAATTTTCAATATAGTATTGAGTTTAATAAAACGGAAATATTATCACGCGTTTCTAATTATTGTCCTTGACTTCAACAAGAAGTAATAGAAATATATAAACAACCCAATAATTTCAATACAAAGGATATGGTGTTAACTGAATAAATCAACATGTAGTGTTATAAATTAGTTTTTAGTGGGCTGAATATGTTATACTATTTTATTTAATTGTAAATTACAAGAGATATTGTTGATAAAGAAAACCTATAGTTTTCCTAGAATTTAAAGTATAGTACGATAAAAGTTACACAGTTTATATCAAAACTTAGTTTTCGTATTCCAAAATATATTTAGTAAGTGAGATATTCCGCATATTTCGCTAAACTTATCTTCTAATATGGATGGGCATGGCAAACTTATAGTAAATAAAAATGTAGTATTCAGACATACACACTGTAGCAGTAAAATTGCCCTAACTTTAACATCATCTTCTGTAATTAAATATTAATATAATATATCTTTAATTTTATTTATGGTTGTCGATATTTTATAGCATTTAATTTTTCCGAAAGTTACGATGTGCTATTTTTATCAAGACCGAAATGTTCCTCTTTGATAGGTCGTTCGAATGTTTAGATTGGAATTTTTTAATTATCTTTTTTTGTGTAAAACGTAATAAAATGTAATACATAGTTTCTTACTCAAAATTTTAACCTAACATACATTCCAATTTACTGGGTATGCTTTATTATTAATTCAGTTACTTCTTTTCGTATTTATTAATCCTTTTAGACTCCATTGGGAGTATTATTTTCTGCGAATCACTTGTTAATCGTAACGCATTAAACATAAATCTGGACTGATCATAGGAGGTAGACTTTGTCATTTTACATTAATCAGTTTAGTTGAATAGCTTCAGATTGCTCACCCTTGAAGTGATACCAGCTTGTCACAAAATTTGTAACAAAAATCCGCCAAATTCTATATCTGTCACGCTTCAAATCGCCCTTACCTGCGTCCACGTAATAGAAAAAAAAAGGAGAGCTGATGATGTCCAGCTGCCAGAATACCTAACGGAGAGTGGGCTGGATCTTCAGCACGCCTCTCATATAAAGTTGTTGGTAACCTAGATGCTTTTAAAAAGTTTGTTTTCGGTGATGAGAATGTGTCTTAAAAGGATTACGATCGTCACATATCGTCTAAATAATCCCAAAAAAAAAGATAAACGTGAATATCTAAAATTTCAATTATAGACAACTCGCTAAACCCAAATAATTACTGCCAAATATTTAGCGAGTGTAGCTATGATTAAAT
>JAHWXV010167731.1:0-14361 GCA_024586415.1 Phrixothrix hirtus
CGAAACGTTTAATTTTTATTAAAGTTACACAGTTTTAACCCAAATATTGTTTTAATTATGAATAATAACTGTGAAAGTTTCCATAAATATTTAAAAGTAGTTTTGGTATATTGGTAAAATTAAGATTTGTTACCAAATGTTAAAAATATAAAAAAACATATCTAATAATACAGGAGAATATTATGGATCGTGGTCGTCTATACGTAAATTTGAACACACCTATCTATTTCAGTTGATACGAACAGCTGGTAGAGGTATTTAGATTGAGTTCCTTACAAATTTTTTCGTGTCTAAAATTTTTTTAATAAGGCTACATTGGATGTCTTATTTTACCAGCGTTCAACTTCGTATTTAGAGTTTGGTATATGAGGTGTGATACAAAAAAGGCATGATTAAGTGCATAACTTGAAAAAAGAGTTGAGTTGGTGACAACTATTTTGGTGACGCGATGCCAAACTCCATTCTCTATCCGCAATGTAAGATTGGACTCGGCCGGTCGCGCGAGTTGGGAATATTGCATCAACGAGCGAACACGTGTAACTGCGTTCTACCGGTAAAATATCTAGTGTTAAAGGCAAACAAATGATCAACATTAAATTTCGTGTGAAACTTACGAAATCGGCTACAGAAACTTTCCAAATGTTAACAGAAGCTTATGGAGATGACACTTTTTCTAGGACGTGCGTGTTTGAATGGCATAAATGGTTTTCGAAGGGAAGGGACAGTACGAAAGATGACGGATTTTCGGAGCACCTAAGGTCTGCGATTACTAACGAAACCATTGTTAAAGTTCGTGACCGACGATTGAGTGTTCGTACAGTGGGTGAGTTGGTTAAATTGGATAAGAAAGCTGTTCGGTGCATTTTACCTGAGAAATTGAACATGAGGAAAGTTTGTGCAAAAGTTGTTCCAAAAGTTCTCTCCTAAGACCAAAAATATTGCCGTAAAGACGCGTGCGCGGACACGCTAGAACGCATAATAAATTAACCAAATTTTTTGAATCCATTGTTACTTGTGACTAAACATGGATTTTTACATACGACCTTGAAAGTAAGCGCCACTCCGTCCAGTGGAACTGTCAAGAAGTCCCAAGATCAAAAAAAGCTCACATTTCAGAATCCAAATTCAAAGCAATTAATCGCAGACTGGCTTAAAAATAACGCATGTGACAATCAAATTCACAAGTATTCAACCATGGCAGGTAGTGGAGCGAAGCGGCGTTCATCAGTACTTTTGAAGTTGAACCTTGTAAGGTTACGTCAAACTCGGTAAATATTAGCACCACTGTTCTCAAGTAAACTATTACAGCACAGGGAATGTCCATTACAACACCCTATACGTCACGATGTTAAGACCTACTTTTAGAGCGAACCAGATACTCCTACGGTAATTCAGATACGGGGTAAGGCTATTTTTAACGGTTCCTGTACATTTGCGAGTACTAACTTTATCATAGAAGTAGGGGTGAAGCCCCTTTCCTTGTATTCTATGATTTTGGTCTGCCTTTAATTATTAAAATGCAAAAGAAGTATGAAGATTTGGATACGCCCGGTATACTAAAAGTGATTTAAAACGTCTATAAAAATTTCAGTTCCAATTGATGCTGTACATAGGGTTAGGATATACTTTACTAGAAGTAAATGATTAAAGAACGGGCACTAAAGTCGACCATTCTGTATACCATTACTAATTTAATTGACAATAATATAGTATTGTAACAAAAATTAGGAACAATAAATGGAAAATTCTAGAATCATCTAGAAAGTTTTCTTTATAATAAAATAAGTGATGTAATCGTAATTACTCATTGCGGTAACCGATATCTGTCAATGGGTTAGGTCAGCAATGAGTTATAGCATTAAAATTTATTACATCATTATTATGAGTAATGTTCTGCAATCTGGAAATAGAAGATGTTACCAATGAGATGGCAACAAAATATAGGGAAGTAACTAAGGAGGGTGACGAAGTACATCGAAAGTTTATTCTCCTTACCGTAAATAAAGAAGTCAGCATGCCTAAGAAGGAGGCGTCACTACTTCCTCATGAACAATCAACCGAAGCCAATATACCGCAAGTTAAACATTTGCCTGTTATTGTAAATGACATGTCAAGTACTATAAGACACGTCAAAGCACCCACATAAGATGGGAAGACATATTGGGCCAAACCACAGCCAATTTATGACAGCCGCAACATCAAATAGATGGACCATTGAAGAAAAGGCAACTACCTTAATAGTGGCTCTACGTGGAGATGCTTTAAACATTATTCAAACAATACCGAACGAACTACAGAATAACGTCGATTACCTTGTGTCACGATTGGAAATGCGATATGGAGATAAACATCTGCAACAGGTCTACTGTGCTCAACTATGAAATCGTGTACAGAAGCTTGGAGAGAACCCCAGGAATTTGAAGCTGAAATTGCGCGACTAGTAAGATTAGCATACGCAACGGCTCCAGAAAGTTTTATTGACCAAATTGGGTTGCAAACATTTGTTGATTGTCTTAGGGATTCTGAAACATAGCAGGCACTTAGATTAGCATGCCCACGTGGCTTTGCTATTGCATTGGCTCATATACTAGAATTTAAAGCAGGGCACACAGGCGTCGAAGGGTTATATTCGTGTGCGAGTCGTTGAGAAAGTTAAAGCTAGTACTGAGACTTTAGAAGAAATAGTATTAAGATAACTTAAGATGGAAAAGCCAACAGGACGTAAACTTCGATCCAGAAAACGCAGTAAACAGGAGCATACATAGAAAAATTGTCAAAATTCTATGAGCAGTCCTGCTGATAATACAAAGCACCAAGAAGTCCAGGAAGGAATTGCCCAATGCTGTTGGATTCAGGAGCAATGAAGACAATAGTAAAACCAAACGTTGTTGGGAATGGAAGATTATTGACGTCACAGCTGCGATTACGTACAGCTACAGGAAAACAAGCAACCGTTCGTGGTAAAATTATTACAGACAATGAGATCGGCTGTAGGAAGTTAACGCATCGCGTACTAGTAGCTGACATTGAGGAACCTGTTATATTTGGTATGGATGTAATGTCTGAGTTTGACTTTGCCTTAGACTTGAACAACCACATCATACGAGTTGATGATAACGTGACACCCATGGATCAATGGGATGACCATGCAATAAAAATAGTAGTAGCAGAAGAAGTAACATTACCGCCAAGCAGTGAAACAGTTGTTATGAGCCAACCGGATGGAGACTTCCGGGTAGGATGTATAGGAATTTTATAAACCAGCAATATAAATATTGCCAGTAGTATTATAGCTGTTATAGTGCTGATGGAGGCCAAGAAAACAACACCTGATCGTTGCTGAACGTCAATACCTTCCAAATAACGCGAACGAAGGGCACAGAATTAGGAATTTGCACACCTATCTCATCTATAGTACGTTGCACAAAATACAGTGAGAAGATTTTGCCCGTAAAGAATATATCTAAACCGCATGCCACACTCGAGTCCTTTGTTAACGGGTTATCCCCTGAGAATAAGGCTAAAGCAACTCAGTTGATCCAACGATATACCGACATATTTGCTACGGATGACTATTTGAAAGGAAGAACAAATGTTGTGACGCACAAAATAAATACCGGTGATGCCCAAGGAATACGTCAACGGCCAAAGAGGCTGCCTTTATTCAAATAACAGGAAGCCGAACAGATCAACAAGGACATGGCCCGTGAAGGGATAAAAGAGTCAACAAGTGGTCCTTGGGAATTCCCAGAATTGACGACACTTTAGACACGCTTTCCGGCTCCAATTGGCTTTCGACTTTAGATATGGAAAGTGGATATTGGCAAGCCGATATGAAATCTGAGCACCGGGTAAAGACAGCATTCTCTATTGGATCTGGTATATGGCAGTTCACTATGATGCTTTTTGGCTTGCGCAATGCACCAGCAATGATTGAAAGGCTAATACAATTAATCCTGAGAGTGTTATCTGGGCAAACATGACTAGTATACTTGGACGATGTCATTGTTATTGGAAAGACCTTCAACGAACATTTGAAAAATCTCGAAGAGGTGTTTCAAAGACTACGAAATGCACATCTACAACTTGGTCCGAAAAAATGCAACTTGTTTCAAAACAAGGTGAAATACTTGGGCCATGTAGTCTCTGAAAAAGGTGTGGCAGCTGGCCACAACCAAAAGATAAACATGAATTAAGAAGCTTGTTGGGGTTGTGCACTTACTATCGTCTATTTGTACGTAGATTTGCAGACATCGCAAAACTACTTACAAAGCATGCTGAAGAAGACCATCCATATTTATGGAACAATAGCTGCCAGGAGTCATTTGAAACAAACATTGACAACAGCACTCATACTGTTACCCTAGAATCGAGGGAACATTTGTCGCAAATAGCGATGCTAGTCACGTCAGCATCGGTGCAGTGCTATCGCAAATACAAGATTAAGATTTCAGCAAAGTGTTGTCCAAACCTGAGAGGAACTATTGTGTTATTCACAAATAATTGCTAGTGATGATAAAGGCCGTTCAACACCTTTACAAATACATTTATGAACGAAATTTCTTATCGAGAGCTGATCACGCAGCGTTGAAATGGCTCCTGCAGTTCAAGAATCCAGGACAAATATCGAGATCGATTGAACGACTACAAGAGTATGATTTCGAAGTTGAACATCTTGCCAGAAAAATTCATAGAAATGCTGACGCTTTATCAAAACAGCCTTGCGCAGAAGTTTGCAAGCATCGTACTCGGTTGGAGTCAAAAGTTGAAGATCCTCTTGTCAACCGTACTACTGTAAATAACAACGACTGGAACCCAGATGATGTCAAACAAGGACAAGAATATGACCCAAAATGAAGGTGCCATTGAAATGGAACAATAAAGGTCAAACGCCAGATTGGGAGGAAGTAACCTCATTTAGTCCCATTTTCAAAGCATATTGGTCCCAATGGGACTCCTTGCATGTTCAGGATGGCCTTTTGAAAAGATCTCTGGAAAGTGATGATGGAAGTAAAAGACAAATGCAGTTGGTGGTTCCGAAAAACAGAGTATCGAAAATTCTACAACAGCTGCATAATGGTCCATCAGCAGAATATATGGGAGTAAAGAAAAGTCTGTAAAAGTTCATGAAAGATTTTATTGGATGAACTGCAAGTATGATGTTAAGAAATTGTGTCAAAAATGTGTAATATGTGGATCTGAGAACGGTCCTTTATGGAGGCAAAAAGCAGCGATGCGGCAATATAACGCGGCTAGTCCATTCGGAAGAGTCGTCATTGATATAGGTGATCCACTTCCTGAACCCGAAGCAGGAAACAAGTACATTCTGGTTACAATGGAATATTTTAGTAAATGGGCCGAAGCATACGCTCTACTTAATCAAGAGGCAGTTGCAGTGTCCGGGACCTTGGTAAAAGAATTGCTTAGCTATTTTGGGATTCCTTTGGAATTACACTCAGACCAAGAAAGAAATTTTGAGTTAGCCTTGTTTTAAAGTCTCTGGCACCTGTTGAAGGTACGCAAAACCAGAACAACTGCTCTTCACACGCATTTAGATGGAATGGTAAACCCATGAATCGAACAATAAGAAAATCCTTGTCATAAGTTGTCTTGGACCATCATAGAGATTGGGGCCAGTACTTGCATCTGTTACTGATGGCATACCGATTTGCCGTATATGAAACAACATGAGAGACCTCAGCTAGAATGTTGTTTGGGCGTGAAATAAGACTACCTTGTGATTTGGAGTTTGGTAGTAAGCCTGGGAGGAGAAGGTGGCTGGAAATGCATATGCTGAAAGCCTACGAAGGAAACTAAATTCCATACATGAGAGACTTCGCAATAACTTCTAGATTGCCAGCGATCGAATGAAAGTACAGTATGATGTAAATTCCAAAATTGAAGGATTTCAACCCAATGATCTAGTCTACTGTACCAACCTCTGTGACGATGAGGTCTATCTCTCAAATTGTAAAGATCTTGGAAGGGTCCGTGTAAAGTAATAAAAAAAGAATCAACGATGTAATCTACCGAATTATGAAATTGTCCAGAGGAAAGCCCAAAGTGGTTCACATGAATCGGGTAGCCCCTTACGCTAGGAGGAACGCAGAACCGGGACAGCAAGGGTGTGTGCAAAGGACGAACCATTTCGAAGAGGAAGCATTAGGAGTCAAAAACAAACGAACAATCATTCACCGACTTTATGACAACCTATTGGAGACACGAGAAAGTTACTACTAAGGAGTACAGAAATCTGTTTCATGTACCAGAGGAGTACCCCTTGACCTATTGTGTTGCTAAAGACGTCGGAATGACTCGTGGCATCGCAGTTGAGTTAAAAAAGAGGTATGGCTGCGTAGAAGAAATACTGCAGCAATATCCAGAAATTGGAAAGCCATGTCACCTAATACGCCGTCACCACCAAGGTATGCGCAGTATTTACTAACTTGTGACGAAAGCATTATCTTAAAAAAACCATGCTATGAAGACTTGTGGAAGGCATTATGGGATTTAAGAAAATATATTTGGACCGGTGCCAATAGAAGGTTAGCTGTTCCGAAGCTCGGCTGCGGTCTAGACCAGCTTAATTGGCGCGTAGTACGTAACGTGTTAGAGGTGGCGGTTCGAGGCACTGGTGTCAAGATCCTGGTGTGTAGCTGGAATCCAAATTGAATTCCACCAGCTACAAAATCTGTGGAATGCCATTTTTCGAACAAATGGTATTGTAAGTATGGATCGCAGTGCAGATTCCAACACTCGCCAACGAAGATAGAACCATCGCAAATGCAAAATCCAAGGTCACTATAACGGGACACAACAGTCTTAAGGAGGGGGCAGTGTAACAACAATTAGAAACAATAAATCGAAAATTCTAGAATCATCTAGGTTGTTTTCTTTATAATATAATAGGTGATGTAATCACAATGACTCATTGCGGTAACCGATATCTGTCAATTAGTTAGGTCAGCAATGAGTCATAGCATTACAATTTATTACATCATAATTATGAGTAATATTCTAGAATCTTCTTTATAATTGTTCTCGAATTGATATTTTCTATATAAACAGTAGATTAAATTCTCTTAGTTAGTCTTTATTAGAACCTTGTGCTGTAAGTTACTAATAAACATAAATATAAATATACATAAATGGAAATATAAAGGTTTGGTTGAATATAAATAAACATTTTAAAAACAATTAACTGCATTCATTACAACATTATGAATGTTTAAATTTGACTTTAAACAAATGACTTATAATTTTTTATGTTGTTTGCAAATTATTGGATAGTTCTTGAGTTTTTGTACGCGCACTGTAAAACTAAACTTCCATGTAAGATTTGTGTAGTTGAAATAATAACAATATTTTAGTACAAAGCCCGTTTATATAATTAAATTCGCACCTTGGCACAGTTTTACAACAACGTTCAGTGATATTCAAAATTGGTCAAGATAGGTCTTAAACTTTAAACGCGATGAGAACATTGGCTAATGTAAAAGAGATTCGCTGTTAATTATTATTATGCAAAAATTAGGTCACCTCATCATACCAGAAGCAATTATTTAAAGAGAAGTTACACTAGGCGAAGCTCGTTTACGTTAACGGCAACATACATCTACAATTGTATGTGAAACATAGATTTTTGTGTGTACCTAGCGTTCTATATTGTCATAACTTTTCTAAACAAGATATAGGCTCTACGTTTAACATTCAGTCAATTAGTCAAGTTCTCATTTTATAATTTTACAATTAACTTAAATAACTTTAGTAGAAACTGTCAAGGTCGATAACATCTGGATGCATTCTTGTTGTGCTCCTATATAAATTTTAAATAATTCATCAGATGTAATGACAGTTTAAGCATACCCATTTTGACTTTACGTATTCTTGCAAGCTCAATATCTTAAGGGGAATTTTACTTTTGCGCAGAGGGTCGACTGTTTCTCGTGATTCTAGTTTAAATCTGTTTGCAGTCAATTTACCTTCAAGGTTATCGATCGGCAGCACTAGTGTCATCTAGTATCTCCATTTTATCTCAGATGTTCTTCAAGTAGCAAGGTCAATTTTCGTATCTACTAGTCTCATGGCATCCAACCCTAGAGTTCGGGGTATGAAAACGCCTTCATTTATTTTAAGACCTTATTTTGTTTACAACTAGATTTGGAAGACTGCTGTTGCTCGATTAAAGTAATCATTTAATTTTTTAAAGATGAAAATTGGGACATCAACATAAGCATTATCGCTAGAGAAACTAACTGTAATTGCAATTAGGTGGTGGATGTTTTTTTATATAAATGATGTGTTTACATTAGTTGCCAATTATCTCCTGCGTAGCCACAATTCAAGTTTTGAATTTTGAAACTATATGAATGCACCTTATACTTTGATTCACAATATATATTGCTAAATATTTTTAAATGTTTCACTTATAGCTTTAGAATTTAGTTTTATAATTAAGTTTCGCAGTGTACATGTGCTAAATATTTTAACTAGCCATTTAGCAAGTTAATTTAATAGATGTGTGATTTCTGTAAAGCAACTTATGTTACAAAATTGATTCGAGATTTCGATAAATTCTCACACATTGAGTAGTCGACTAACCACTAAAATATCCAGTTAATTCCCTAATTATGAGCTTTGGGACTCTTCCAATCTACGTTAAGTACTTATTACTCATTTGATGTAGAAAAAGTACCATCCCGCTTCATTGGTCTATGTGACTACCTACGTTGGAAGAGCTTGTAATTGTTTATATTTTATAATTTTAGAAAACTTTCACCAAAACATTAGGTTCAGTTGTACACTTTTTTCTCTTTTTTGAGGTGTATCATCATTATTCGAGAGAAAAACTTCAGGAAATTCCTCACTTGGTGAAGTCATAACGGATGCTTCTCTTAGTGAAAAATTTACAGTTGATCTGCTAGTGGTTGGAGTGGCATAATCTAAGCTCTGTGAAATAAATTGACTAGGAGTTTTCTTACGGCGCTTATTTCTTGTTTGTTCTTCTATATTAGGATGCTCATCATCACTCGAGCTATTTCGGTTCCAGAAGGTTCATACTGACTTCCTGAGTTTGATAAAATGTTGTCCTCATCCTCGTTACCACTGCTTCCTTGACATTCTGACTCACCATCCTCATAATCTTCGACTAACAACTTCTCCGTTTCCGATAAACTTAAAGACATGGTTTACAACTTAAATTATAACACTATATTCAAATGTAAACGATTAAATACAATACAATTAACAACATCTACAAAAGTAAAACGTCCTTGAAAATGAAAAGAAAACTACACTAATACTAAGTATTCGTAAATTTTACGACTACGGCTGGATTATAAGAAAACTGAAACCCACTGAACAAAGGCTGAGTGCCAACTGAGTAGCCGGTATGGAGGCAGGAAGATATAGGGACTTTCACCACTGAAGGTTCCAGCAAGAGATCGAATAATAAAAAAATTGTTTCTTCGGTCGTAAAAATTACGAATGGTTAGTGTTTAAAGGTTAAGCAGCATTATACGTATCAACGTATACCGGTTCATTAGCATCCCATAATACAGTCTAGATAGCGTTACCAGCCAATAGCTGCGCCTTGAATTTCTTGGATGATGTCATTCCCTGCTAACATTTTTGCTTTATAGGGCATAATAGTGCATCCAAGTCTCATCACTTGTTATACATGATAAAAATGCATTATCTGCATTTTCATAGTGAAGCCGAATTTCTCTCCAAACTTATACGTGTTTTCGCTGTTGTTTTACAGAGAGCTGCTTTGGAGCTCATTTAGTAGTAACTTTACGATAATAGTTAAGCTTGTCACGAACAATAGTTCCAACAATGATATTTAATCTTCCAGCAATTTCCTTCACAAAAATTCTTCTTATGTTACAAATACGTTTGTCGACTTTTTGAACATTCCTGAAATTCACGAAAGACGTCAGTAGCGCAGCATGCGACTTGTTTGGCACACGTTCACATTTATCCTAAAAGGTTCTGAACCAGTTGAAAGCTTCTACGAGTAAAAAAATACTTTTCTATAAGATGCCTGCACATCTCTGATGAATTTCGCCGCCTTTGCATCCTCATTGGAAGGAAACTTTGTAATTAGACGTTGTGCAACCGAAGTTGAAACATTGTTAGATGCTCTTGAGGCACTATATTCGCAATTTTTTACAGCATTAGCCAACCATGATTGTGGATACGCAACCTCTTCAGAAAAAAATAAAATGCAAGTCAAATTTGAATCGCCCTCGTATATCAAATAATATATTATCATTTAGATTAAGATTTTTCCGTTTTCGAATTATTGTGTTGTATCGGTAGAATACTACTTTAAAGGAAAAACTACAATTCATTTCCAAATTTTGACGTTTGAACATAAATTTTTAACATCGGTACTTTCGCAACTTTACCTTATATAATAAAAATTTCCAGCAAAAATTTATACCTATATAAATATTTAAATTTTCCAAGTCTTGATGTTATTTATATTTAATATCACTTAACGGATATAAATTTAGTAATTGGTAAATTGGTATACCTTGCGGCATCGGCTTTGGTCGCGGTAACCTGCCATAGACGCTACATTGGTTGCGACAGCACATTCTTGCCTTTAATCTGAAGTTCAATGACTAAGAAATACAGGAATAAAGCAAGGAAACGACGTTAACGTCTTAAATTTATCCTTACATACGCTTGCTTATACTACATTAAAGTACAGGGTTAAATAACATTTATCAATTTTCAGCTATTGTGAAGTTACAATTTATGTTACTACCAAACATGCGTAATTCTGAATTATGTTAAAGTTTGTAAAAGTAATTTTTGATACGGTTTTAAGGAATAAATTTTTTTATAAATAGTAAATAGAAAATAATATGCCAGTATTACAAACTACTTCTTAGGGCTTAATAAAATATATGTAATTCTCCCCTCATAAAGCGTCTATGTTGATCTGCCATTATAATTTTAATGTTATGTTAATAATTTTGATAAAGTTATACCCAATATGTGCACAAAGGCATATTTCTAACGTTGTCATGATAAATACTCATGCCAATAGCTTCTGGGTCTTGCTGTTCTCTATGTTGCAAAAGCCAATTACATAACGAGCTATGTTTGAATTATTAATTATCTATAGATATTTGTAATATGAAATGACGTAACATGGAGAATTTTATTAATCAGACTTTGAAATGGTTCAATAATTAATACCTTTAAATAGAAGTTATATACAGGGACTTTAAAATACTGCGACAAAGAAAAACAAGTAACTGTTGGCTATCTAACAACATCTATTGATAACGTAATAAAGCCAAATAGACACCTCTTATGACAAAAAGAACAATATCCACTTTTTGAGAACCACTGGGGTAAATAAATTTTAGGCACGTTATGATTTCAACTTCATGATGTTTTCAATATAAAATCTTGGAATGCATTTTTGCTAGTTTACTATTGTTAGAGAAATAGTAATTGAATGTTCTCTCATAACCACATACCAATAAACTCCTTTTATTATTTTTTAGATTCGGATTGGTAAGAATTAAACATTAATTTTCAATGTATCTAAATAAAATTATTTTCATTTAAAAAATGCAAAGTGCAAAACAGTATTATAAACAGGGCCCATTTTCAAATCATTATAAATAAACAATATCCAAGCTCAGGAACATTTAAGTACTGATTATTTAGCTTAAAATGTATTTGGATTACAGTCGTTCTAGTGAGAAAACTTTTATTATCAAAACCAATATAACGAAAAATCTTTGTTGCTTGCGAAGCAAGCTCACTTGTATTCGAATTTTCTCGATTATTCCAGTTCACGTTTTTTTTAGTTCGGCTTTTAGAAAACTGGTATGGTATGGTAACCACGAAAATATAAAAAGTTCGTTGATTTTGGAGTTTCCTAAATGATATCTACCAGTTCACCTCGCAAGCATAGAACCCTACGTGATTAAGTTAAATTTCGCCATTTAAGATAATTAGCAATCACAAAAGATAATTTTAATGATTTGTATACTTTTTTATTTCGCCAAAGGTTATAAATAATTCATATAAGGAAATTTAAATTTAAATAGAAAATCTCTGATAATTGGATCATTAAAATGAGATTTTGAAAAGTTAAAAATGGAATTAAACTATTTATTTATACCTTAATGATAAAATTTAGTTCATTGCAGTAAACTGCCACTTGCATATACATAACTTCTAAAATTAGAAACTTATTTGGGTATTTAACTCAGGAAAACAGTAATTAAGACTCATGGCACTAACCATTGAAGTGCATAAGCGGGTTGCGAATGCTTTAAAAAATATTGAATCAGCATTAAAAACAGTGTTATATCGTCAAAAGGGCGTTGAAAGGAATGCTAGCGAGCTCCAAGATCACCGTCAGTCGTCTACATTTAAAAGCTAGTGATGTCCCAGGAAATTACAAATCAGTTGCACGAGTTCTTACTTTCTCCGTGCACTCGGATAACAAGCACACGTTATTAGCAGAAAAGAAAATAAATTGTACATTATACGCAGAACAAGTGTTTGGCGGTTACTTTGCAACATTGGTTTTGAATTCAACGAAAGGAATAACCGAAGATCAATTTGTGAAAAGCTCCAAGCAGCTAGCCCGAGGGTTAAAACTTTATAAATGCAGTTAAAATAGGAAAATTACCATTTCATATTCTTGTATAAAACATAAATTTTTGCAATGCGAGGATTTAAAAGATGAACAATGAAAGATCTCTGAAAAATGGTGCTGCACATTGTATGCTCGATCAGAAAACAGATTTGTGAAAATACAGCTCTGATCTTTTCGTTGAAACTAAAACTGTCGATTATTTTGACAGCCTGAGTGTAGATCTTTCTATGAACTCAAAGAATGGTTTGTAATAATTTTAGATAGAGCTTCCTACAATACGGTTGTCGTAAATCTCCAACCATCAGACTCTTAGAAAGAAACAAAACATTAAATTGTTAACAATTTATTTTACCATCGTTTAAATTCTACGTCATTCCATCAGTTACAGTTATTTAATTACTATTACTAGGGAATTTTTATTTAATATTTATTATATTCGTATTTCGAATTCATTAATGGCCGCTAGATGGTATCCGAGTCAATTTAACTTCAAAGTTACGCGCCAAAGTAAGCGGGTTTTTTTATATGAAAAATGGACTCAGGATTATAGCTTTACATTTACGTCATTTTATATTTCCTTAACTGTAATTCTGTTGTTCGGTTTCCAAGACGAATTATTTTCAAGTACAAAACGAATTTGCAAGCCTTATCTCTTATGTGACAGTAGACAAATTTTTCTACCTTTTGATATCGAACTACTTTAAAACGTACTTTTAAAAGTTGTAATCAGGAGTCTGCATACCGAATGAAGATGAACGAAGATTGCACTTGCCTTACAAATTCATGATTGCCTCCATATCAGTCACATGGGGAAATGACCTTGTATTCATTGGATAATTTCCTTTAAACATGAGAGTGCGCTGCACTGTGTTATAGTAAGTCCTGGATGATGACATCTGATGACTGAATTTAATTTGAAATTTAATGAACGAAATGTTGTAACTGAATATCGTATTTAATCAAATTATCATATAAAATACTGGTAATTATTATTTTTTAAATAGGATAAATTCCCCATTAGCATTCAAATAGGTCAAGATGGCGCAATGAACGTTCAAACAAACATTATTTCTGTGCTTCAAAAATCTTGTAGGCAGTATTAGTAACTTTACATTTATTTAAGTTTTATGATTGACAGATTTTAATGGTTACAAATGACGTTAGGCAATAAAATTAAGACATAATACTGTATTTCATATTTGAATATTCTCTACAGTAGTAGTACTATCAGACTTTGGTTCATCCGTCTTATTAATTTGACATGTCATTGCATGTAATTATTACAGTTTTGATAATAACTAAAGAATACTGTAAAGTTCTCTATCTCACCTGTTAAGAGATAACGGTATAAACTTTTGTAAAACCCAACTTTGAATTAAATTTTCAGTAAACGATGTCACGCCAAATTCGTAACAAAAGCTCGCCAAACTTTTTATATCTGCCACGCATTAAATCGCTCTTACCTGCGTCCACGTGATAAAAAAAAAGAAAGGAGAGATGATTTCCAGCTGCCAGAATACCTAACTGAGAGTGGGGTGGGTTTTCAGCACGCCTCTGGTATAAAGTTGTTGGTAACCTAGATGCTTTTAAAAGTTTTTTTTCGGTGATGAGAATGTGTCTTAAAATAATTGCGATAGATACAGATCGTCTAAATAATTCGTTAAGCTAATTACGCTCCGAATTCCCAAAAAAAAACATAAACGTGATTATCTAAAATTTTAATT
>JAHWXV010167803.1:0-15820 GCA_024586415.1 Phrixothrix hirtus
AATATATATATATATATATATATATATATATATATATATATATATATATATATTACATTTCAAATCGCACACAAACACGAAATCATATTGTTGAATTGGTCTCCAGTTTTTAAGCTGCATCACCACTCAGCTTCATATAATTCACCGAAATCTACTAAATATTTAATTTAGAATTTGTGTTTCTAATAAAAAGGTTAAATACTGGCATTTACTTATTCATCTCATGTTTTAAAAAGGTGACTTTGTGTACTAAATAATATATCATAAAGGTACAACGCTGTTCTTTTTAAATTGCATAACTAAAGTGTGGCCTTGTCAATTTGCTAGTGTACGTGATTTAAACTAGACGTGACATGAACAGCGATATATGTATATATTAGCTTCAAACTTTCATGCTTTTATCCTTTTTCAACATGCTCAGGTCAACTAATGCTAAAACTGTTTTGACAAGGGACATGCAACATATTTTAGATTATGAAAAATGGTTATTTACTCTGGTATAAGCACTTTAAATATATTTTTTTATTACATGTAGTTCAAAGCATGCACGAAGTATTGAATTCAGCTCAGACAAATTTATGACGCGTTTCGGTCAATATTGAAGGTCAAATATTTAAAACAGAATTATTATAAACAAAATTCACGCGCGGCTATTTTTACTACTATAGTAATTAAAACACTGCACAACTAGACGGCAAGATGTGATAACATGCGTGCAACCCAAAAAGTAGCATATGCAGTGCGGCTGATTGCAACTTTTATTTGCTGTGCACAGCCTGAAATGTTACGTAGTTTGAGCAGAAAAAAATATTAGTTTGCTTGAAATTTTTGTTGCGACTGTGGATGCAGCGAATGGGTTATATTGTAAAACATTATTGCATAGGTACGTCACATAATTTCAAGTACGATACAATACGAGAAATTATGAATATATCTATAAGATGACGTTTGTCATGTCATGTATTTATGTATACGAGAACAACAATTTCTTTATGTAGAGACCTTATCATATATATAAAGGTGTACAGATAATTTAAAATATATTTAATATACTCGTAGATTCAATGAATTACACTATTTATACAGTAAGTATTTTGAAAGATGATACTTCGAGGTTATTAAAATAACAAAAATAGATAATTTTCCACTATCCATTTTGTGCTATACAAATCGTATTTAATAGAGTGAAATTTGCAATCAAAACAATTCATTACCATAATTGTGCTGCGACTGACGTGTTGCAAAGTATACATGCAGCAAAAGCTGCGGTCAGTGTGAACAGGTTTGCAATCATTTTCTTAAAACTGCAGCTTTTTAAGTAGCTACAGTAAAATAGTTGCATGCTGCGTGCTACCTTTGATCTATGTGAACACGATCTGCACTTTTGCAACTGCAACTAAAAAACTGCGCAGTTAAAGTAGGCTTTTGTAAACGTAGCATTACGTAATTAATAAACCTATTAGTGTAGAATAATGCATCATTATAGATATATAAATACCGAATACCTGGAAGAATAATATTGCGTGATAGTACAAACAATTTTTTTCGAATGACCTATGGAAATAGGCCTGTATTTTTGTTGTTGAAACAAAAATACTTATAACTAGCTAAATATACATTTAGAACTTGTTAGTTTGAGGATATAGGAAATACATCAAAATGGATCACATTAAGTAACAACGATACAACTTAAAAAAGGTTACATTAGCCATATAAAATATTACACTTATTTACAGTGTAGCTTATACAACCCAATATGCAGGAAGTAATTATTAGTAGCAACAAATAATATATAAAATATGTATGTTTACCATCTCATACTATTGGATTGAAAAAAAAATCATTCAAACGCAATTATAAACTGCGATTTCATTTAACATACATTGAGTTGCATAACGTACAGAGATAGTACCGTAAATTAAACCGATTTCAATGTAACTATTGCTATAGTGTTACCCTATTAGTGCTAATTAATTATAGAATTAATTTACTGTAGTTAGAAAATGATAGAGCACTCTACGTACTCGTTTGGTCGACCATTCACCGTAGAAAGTAAACGACTTACATTTGTCCTCGTACTCTTGTAAAAACGTAGAAATTATGGTTAAATCAAATCCTCTATACATCGACACTACGGCAGAAATGCTAAGTAGTTAAGTAGCTTACATGTCGATGGTAATATTACCTGGGATATGTATAATTCTATAGTTCTGTAGATGTCTCTTTTAACGGAATTTGGAATCTTACTAATTCCATATACAGAAAAGTTGCATCAAATTTAGCTTGACTGTACGAAATGTACACTACTTAATACGCAGTATTCACTGCCAAATTAAAGTGATTCTTTCAAGGCTCTATTCTTGTATAAGAATTTTTGCATTCGTAATTTTCCGTAACTCGGAAGGCAACCGTAATAAAAAAATAATAATTATTGAATTATTGAAAAGAAGTCCTTTGGAACCATGATCATTTCCATGGAAATCTTATCTAGACCACACTGTATATACAGAATTAGGAAATGATTAATATTTTACTACTTTAACTAAAAATAGTTTTTTGCAAATTAACAGCTTTATGAATGAAAATCATGCTAAATCCCCTACCATTTCAGGAGCGAGATAATAATTGTAAAATAATAATTTTCTATCTAAATGAAACAAATTAATAACGTTAGAACATTTATAAAGTCATTTCAAAATTATCATTTTGTACACACAATTACAATTGACGCAAATAACGTAAATAATACATATGCATACGTATACAACACAATTACTAAGTAGGAAAAATCAGCCCCTAAAAATTAAATGAAGCTCCAACTCAAATATTGGGGGCCGTTCCTAACTATTTAAGCATAATAACTTACCAGGTGTTTATACCTGCCGTCAACCAGCGAGTACTCATGGTAAAAGTAAATGCTTAAAAATTAAATACAGTAAATTGGCAGTTAAATTAATTACTAAATTATAGTTTGGACAATTATTACGCTACTTTTGTTATTCAAGAATATTTTACGCGAAAAATCAAATAACTGTCATCACTAACCAAACTTAATATATATTATCGCAAACATTGAATAGTGAATATTGAATTACACGATACATCGGATGGGATGGTAGAATTTATTTACGTAACATAGAAGTTGGCGGTAATAAATGTAAAGCAAAAGAGCACTTATTTTGAAAGGGTGATGGTGATCTATCTTGCAAGGTGTAATGCGAATAGCTTACGAATTCCTATGTCAATCAGGAAAATGGCACGTCACGTCTCCAAATTGAACGTACTCAGAAAACAGCTTTCATTAACCCATCCATTAATTTGATAATAGTTAGGACTTGTCAGTTCAAGCATGATAATGAGCCCAAGTATATGGTAAAGATTGTTCAAGAATGGTAAAAAGACAGAAATATGAGGGTACTAGACTGGCCTGCAAAGAACTCAAACTTGAATCCCATAGAAAATCTATGGAGGGGTGTCGAAGATATCATATGCAGTCAAAAGCTTTCTTCGCTAGACTAACTTTGAAGCGTAATTAACCAAGCGTGGCACAAAGTTCCTCAAATTCGATGCCAGAGATTAGTTAAAGGCTGTGTTGCTGTGTTAAAGCAAAAGGGAGTTCCAAAAAAATGCTAAGATGTTCTCGTAACATGACATGCAATCAATTACATTTGCATCCTTGATAATTATGCATCAATAGACTGCGCTATTTAAGTGTCCATTCGATTTTTATACAAGATGGTTCTGAGTTGTTTTTACAACTCAATGTTTATGACAATGGTAATATGACGTATTTATTGTGATGTGCTTTAATACAGTTTTAAGCTTATTCAATAATATATTACATGTTCACAATACCAATCCTCCAATTTTTATATATTATAAAATTTATATAAGTATGCTACTTTGCTGACCGCCATTGTAAGTATTTTGTGTTCAAAGTGTTGAATTTATGAGACGCAGAGAAAATTATTTGTTAATTATCAGTTTTACATACGTAAAGTTTACACGTTACATCACACATTTTCTATATTCGTTCGTATTTGTAAAATTTCACAGTTTATGCTTAAACTAAAGCATCCAAGGTAATGGCGCGTTTATCAGTATCATTTGTATCTGTCATCATTTCGTATAACTAATAAAATCAAGGTTATTGTATACATCCGGTTTAGAAAAGTTATATTATTTTAATAAAGATATGAATGAATTATATTTTCTAAAGTTAATATAATATGGGTTTGATTATTTTTTTTGCATGGCTTTTAGAACAACATCTAGTTTTTTTATCTCACCCAGTTTTTTAAAATTGTGGAACCAATCTCCCCATATCCATATAATTAGTATCTTCTCGTACACGGTTTTACTACAGGGTATTCGTTGGAATATATCTACTGTGTAAAAAAGAGCTGGGTGTGTAATTAAACACTGTAAGATAATGTAACCTGAGACCGTTATGTACTTAGGTGCTTGATAAGAACTGAGAACGCGGTTTATATTTTACTGTTCCACATCTAACTGTCTTTTTTCTATGAATGCAACTAATTATTCCACCTTACTCGTTCTTATAGATTTGCCTATGCAGTACTCACTACTTTCCACACGAGTATAAGTAACATTGGAACTTTCAAAATTGTCCAGTACAAAGAAGTGTATGATAGTCAGAGATGTTCGGAATAAAGGTTTCACTATAGATGGATAGATAGATATTGGAAAGCATGAAAGCATAAAGCCAACAAAGCAACGATTAACAAAACGCTCCTAAAAATTAACTTAGCATACAAAAGAAGTTTGTACAATTAATGTATACAACGACAAGTGGCATGGATCCTACTTGCAATTAATGAACCAAAATTATACACACAAAAATTTTCAAAGCTGTAACACGTTTTACTTAGTAGATACTTTTTCAGTCTAATTTAAAAAATTATTACACTTGAGGATTCTTTAATGTCACTACTAAGAGCATTATAGTATTTGCAACAATTGAAGTAGACATTTTTTTGGGAAAAGGCTGTCCGATGTCTTTACTAATGATGACGTGCTTAATTTTAAAAGACCAGGTGTGAAGGATCACCTTCCTATCTATAATTTAGAGTGTGTTAAGTTTTTAGTTACTAAATTGTCTCACTTATTATAAAATTTTATGAGTATGTGTGATAAATTCGGCAATCGGGCAAATGTTCGTTTCAATTCCAATTTTTTTATTCTAAACAGGATATTGAAGTTTTAATGCACTTAAGATCTACATTTGTTGTGAGAAGTATAACCTATTATGAATATAAATACATTTAAAACAAACTAGGAATAAATATAAAAAATGTTTTAATCGAAGTCATCTATAAAATTTGTTACAATACAATTTTCTTACTGTGTTTGTCTAAAGTTTTGAATTTAATTTTTCTATAATGTCTGTTCAATGTAATTTAACCAATTAATCACAATTTTTAATAATAACAGCAAGCACATATCACTAATAGAACTAGTTGTATAAAAAGCAACATGAAATTTAAATAAACTTGGTTAAATTGTTAGTTTACTTCAAATGTAGCGAATATAATGTAAGCATGTAACTTCAAATTAAGTACTCAATTTTTATAAAAATACTGCCCAGACTTGGAGGTTAGACACTGATCATGATCATTACTGTGAGAGATAAATAACGAACGTATTTTCAACATTAATAAGGCTAAAGCAGTCTACCAAAGAAAGTCCAACAATATATCATAGGTTAGAACGAGAAGAATAATATGTAGTCGCTTTTAACCTTAACAGACTGAGAATAGTTAAATAAAATTCATAATAATGTTGTGGTTTTACTACAAGTATTTTGAAATATAGATCTGTTTGTTTTTATTAACAATCCATACGTATCAACAAAAGTACCACACAGTAGAGTTTAAACTTAAATAATTAGAAACGATCAAATTCTTTAATCTTAATATAAAATATATGTTTTGATTTTAAATAATTGTTAACGGTGGAGTTAGGCTATACGGGGTGTTTCTATAAAATAGTTCAAGCAAATTAAAAGAAATTTCATATTATAATGGAAATAGTATTTCTTTTAATTTAATTTGGAACTTTCTTGAACTATCAGTTCTTCCAATTAATTAATTATTTCAGAAATATATAAACTTCTGAAATATCTTAAATACGAAGTTTCTGAAACTAACTTTAGAAGGCTTTTCATAAAACTTTGCAAACCCAATAGTTTCTGTTATGTTCAGAGCTACTTTCATGTCACTTTAATAGTTATTTTAATACTAAAGAAAATTTTAAAGCTCTTTCACAAAAATTGTGGAAATACTACAAATATGATATAAGCAAAGTTTTGCTGTTGCATGTGGTGCCGACATTTAATTTAAGCCTCTCATTATGACTGCCTTTTATGGAATTCTTATATACCTTAATAACTTATCTTGAATATGCGCTACAGTACAATAATTTTTCTCTATCAATGGATAGTATACAGGGTGTCCCGGATATAAAATCACTATTTAACACGCGTGCATCAGGTCTTTTATGAACATAAATATTTAGAAATTTTTAATCTAATTAAAAACAAATTTGTAAATTTTCTCATAAAAATCTATCATGGATACAGACCTGAATACCTTTTACTATTAAACTTACTCTTAAAAACATAAACACCACTTTGTTTTTTTTGACAAAGTATCGGTTTACATTTAGTATGAATGTACTTTTTCGACTTAATGTTTCCAACTGTTTTATTCAGAAGTAATCCAACATATTCCTTTATATCATCTAAGTTTGCGTGTACTATAACACTACAATTATTTATGCATTAATTATTATAAACTTATTTGATAAATAGGTATGAAATTACGTAACATTTTATCAAATCTATTTAGCATTTAGATTTTAACTATTTTAACAAAATATGAATTATGTGTACAATACAGATGATTGCAAAATGAATAATATAAGGATATTTATCAAAAATAATTTAATTTTGTGTTAAAACGGCTAGTAAAAGTGAAACTTATTTAAATGTTAGAAATAGAATCTGTTAAATAAAAACCTTGTTTTTATTTTAAAGAAACTTGCACAATTAGCACCACCAGAAATTTTAAGGAAGAAAATAAAATGTTTTATTTTAAATTGTAATGAGCTGGGAACAGGCATTAATCATACTCTGAAATCGTCATGCCGAAGCCGCTCCTTCGATTTCGGTTCAAGTTGTAAAGTTGCCCTACAATTTCTTCTTGTTCTACACAGCAAACCAAGTTAAAAAGCAGGTACGGACTGAAAACTTTAATTGCAGATATTTTGAAAACTATCCAGTTTAGACACATACTTTATAAGCATTTTTTGTTGGGCATTTAAAGGTAATTCATCTTATATCCCGGACACCCTGTATATTTCTCTAATTATATGCTTCAGTATACGTGTGAGGATTTCACGTGATATTCAATATATTTCGACATCTCTTTACTTTACGTAATTAGTTTCGATTTTAAATTACACTGTCCACAAATGTCATAACCAAATCTATGTATTCTAGAGAACCAAAAATGCACATTACACTAAAAATTCGAGATCTGAAGAATAAGTCTTTAAGGGCAAGATGGAATAAAAACAAAGCGAATAATAATTGACGTCAGTAATGGCTATTAATAGTTTAAAGATTTTAATTATCCATTAGCGTTTAAGAAATCCGACCGCTACATTTCTTTATTATAGTCATGTACTTATTTTAAAATAATTTAAGCAAGTTTACCTTGCCTTTTGATATATTTCTAGGCTGAAATATTCGACCCCATCTGTTTTGTGAAAGCTCGTGAATTAATGTCGAAAGACTTATATCCATCAAAAGACATGTTAATCGAAATCACTTTTTCGCGTTTTAATATGAAAAATGTGTTTATACATTAAAATCTGCAAATGAATCTTTTTGTGATTTTTATGCTTTTACATGCTATTGTAGGCTCAATATTTACATGGAATAAAATAGACGCTTATATTGAAATTAACCCTATAAATATATTAATAGGCCATGTTAATCAATATTAAATAAATTTTCTATAATTACTAAGCCGAACGCTTTTGGCTCATTATAAGATGTAATTTAAAAGCAAGCGTTAAATTATGAATTTAGAATTTAATGAAATTTTTGACGTTCATTACTATTTCAATTTTCTGTAATAGCATTTTGTATCAACATTACTTTAAAAACTATAACATATTTTATCTTTGTTTATTATAACATGTAATTGTATTATTTATTGCAAATACATAACTTAGTGTCATCCGATACATTACTGTTTTATTCAATTTATTTTAACTGTGATTCAACATATATCGCATTTTGAATATAATAGTCAACGCCTTTAATGTATAATTTTATTAAATATGTAATCGCGTGTTATTTTTAATGAGAGTTTATCAAAAATTTTAATATCTTCGTTTTCACGTATAACAAACCAAGAAGTGTTAGGTACCTTAATTTATAAAAGAAGAAAGGAAAGTGTAACACTTTAATATTTTAAATTAGCTCATCGTGCAATGGGATCGAATGTATTTACAAATCAGAGGATATCCTTAATTCACGTTTAGACTGCGGTAAAAATGGTAAGTCTACAATAAAGCCGGAGACGACTCAACGCCATCATGGATTTCATGAATTAATAATACACTTCTGTGACGACTACCTTGGCACATTTTATAAAATATCTGCAAGGCATCATTGAATGTTATTTTCTTTTGTTAGCAGAACAAGTCTTTTCGCTAATATTTGAAATTTGTGCTACTATGAGTGTTTTGGAGTTCGCATGACAAGGCGGGAAGCTTCCAATATAGAAGTGGTCCGTTCGTATATTAAAAAATTTTGTGTTGCTGCTTTAATTTGTAAGAGCGCTCGAAATTTAAATAAAATATAAATAGGAAATATTTAACAACGCCCTATATATAATATTGTTATATCTGTATTCTGATTAAACTATGTCTTATTTTATTTACGCATTCATTTTCGTTTTCGTTGCAGATGAACATTATACCTATATGTAAAATCGAATCTATTATTTAACTCCGTACCTGTGCTTTTTAAAATAATAACATTGTCACAACGCTGCAAAAGATTCCTTAATGTTTAATCTTCACTATCTTTCAGCTATATAACCATCATATAGTACGTTTAATGCTTCCTTCATTGAAAAACCCTTACTAATGATGTACTAAGCCTGTAGAAACCTTGAATGCTATAACTTCTTACCCCACCCCCTAAGTAAAAACATAAATTGTAACAAAGTTGGTTTTAAGATTTTAGTAAGACAAGACGTATACGCCTACCATTGAATATAAGTTCCATAAGTAGTAGGTTATCGTAAAACTGCGCTATTGGACGTGCTCCATCGTTCATTAAAAGGAACAGTCAAATTCGAGGAAATTCGCAACGTAACCAAGTACTGGATTCTTAGGGGCTTAAAGCACTGGGAGGTTATATATTGATGCTGTTTTCATAGTATCTGCCTTGCCGTAATCCTGCATTTCGCGTACACATTTCCGTCGAAACTTAAGCACCGCACGATCTTCTGATTACAAATAAGTCAATTATATTTATCTACAAGTTTGATACCCTTTGTTGGAGGGTTACAACCTCATCAACCTAACTCCCAGTAGATATTTATATAAGGGTGTAATATAAGTTCATGTCATGGCTTCCGGAGGTGATACTTTGAAAACTTTTAAGCGAAAACGTCTTAGTAAACCATGCTCGTAAAATTAACCATTTTATGGGGTTTTAGCAACCGGTATACGTCTTTATCTGCGCAAGTAGTTTATTAGTATTTTTAATTATTTTAAATTTCATTATAATCTATTAGATGAACATGTTTCCCAGATTTCATGAATTTATCTCCTCTATTGTTTGAGTTATTCACAAAATTGTGATATTTTGGTAAAATTTCAACACCCAGTAGCTAGAAAATGCTTAATTTTAGGGTTCAAAGTTGTTTAAAATATCACCTTCTGGAATTATGACACAAATGCATGTCATACCCGGTATAATAGATACTAATCACTAGATTTAAAAATCTGTTGGGATATCTTTAACACGGCATAATATAAGAATCACTTGAGGACTTTTATAAGTACAGTTAAAACGTGAATTGTAATTATCTAATCATTGTTACCAACAGATGTTTGTATTAATACTAACAAAGTTCATGATAAATAGCTGAATCAACGTTCTAGAATTAAATTACATAGCTTTGCTACTTGATTTAAATCGGTTGTTTTGTGGCGCCTGATTGTGAACGTAACTATTCTATTTCATTATACTGGGAATTCATTTTAATCGTTAGTTTTATTGACATATAACATGCGATCATATAAATTTCAGTTCCCAATGGGCTATGAAACCTTTTCGTACAGTGTAGCTTAGTCACGCACGCCAACCAAGGCTAATACATAACCTACAAATTATATATAATAATAATTTCAACAAATTTGGTGGAAAGAACTTTATTATTAAATTAAATTTTCGAAAACGTTCTGTAACATGTTAAGTATCTTATGCTGTTATTAAATTTTTATTACTATAATGTTTTATTTCGCAGTAATTGCAACAATAAATTACAAAACCAATTAATAGTAAAATATGACAAATTCAAACTGTCAATTTAACAGATAATTATTATTGAGAATGGATTAACCTAAGAGGCGAATTTTTTTTCATGGCCCACTGGGAACTGAAATTTAACTGATCGCATGCTATTAGTTGTAGGATACCATTACTTAATTTCTAGCTAATAGGGTAATCTAGGAAATTTAGCAGCAATTACAATAATGGCGTGGCTTAGTTGGCGAAGCCTTATATTTTCATAGGGGATCTCGAATTTAAATCTCCAATCCTTTATTCGAGGATTAATCAAACTATTGGAGTGGTGCCCATTTGATTTAAGACAATCAATATCAACGCCCAGGTAATCGGCGTAACGGAACTTACTACAAACAACATGGTAGTTTCCGATTGAACCCCCATTCTCTTTGGTTATCCATGTAAACCCGTAAGTTAGTTACGCTTCGAAGAGGCGTAGTGCTGTTTCGTTGCTCAATATCTGGGACAGAATTTTCCTTCCAAGATAGTGTATAAAAAATTTTAGTTTCGCGCCGTATTTAATTATCGCACGAGGTAAATATTCTTTCGTTTCCGTTTCTTTAATAATTTGTTTAATGCTCCTTGAGACTCTGTGAATATTTTGTGGATAACAATTCAAGATTGGAACTTTTTTTGAAAGCTTTATTTCTAAATAGATATTACTACTTCGTTTAATTTTAATAATTAATTTCCATTGTCTTGGGCTCCAAATTCTGTTGTACAAAATTTTTTTACAGTATACTTTGCATTTAAAATTAATTTTGTCAATTTTAACTATTAAATTTTATTAAGAAAGCCTTCTTACTCCACGCCTATGGTGGCATATGGATGTGACTTTATGAAGGTTATTTTAACGCTAATTTTAAAGCAACGGTTGATTTTAATTCATTTGAAAATATTTCTGATATTAATTTTAATCTTTGAATTAAGAATACTTACCTAGTAAAAGGTGTTTTACAGTTCATTAAATTTATGTGACGACCTTATACATTTTGGATATCGATAATGACTTTGAATACTTGGTACCGAATTTAAAACTTTTAATTACTTATTAAGCATGACGATTATATCTTTCAGTTTTGAACTTTGCTCCGACGGTTATTTATTCTAAGGTGTTTGCCGTATTTAAGACTATTTCCTGAATGCGTCATTTCCATTTTCCGATTTAACCACATTTAAATTTGTCTTAAAGCTTGCCATTTACCGATTTCAATTAACTTTGTGAATTATTTTTTCGTAATCTTGGAGTCCGCTTCATCTTATGGCATTTACAACTGTTTTCCATTGTGTATCAAATTTATCTATTTGAATTTGACTGCCGCTAAATCCTGTTTGGGAATTATATTTAATATACTTTTACTGTACCAAATGTGACGTGCTTTAATTTTACCGACTATGTCTACCGCTATCGCTGTGGGGCAATTACATATTTTTCGTACCAATTCTAGGTTATCATTACTTTATCGCTTTATTTGAGGTTTATGCTGTATCCAAAAATTCTTTATCAATTTTGACTACTGCATTCTTATTGTTTTATAGATCAAATTTTAATTAATTTAGTTCGTATGTAGTTTCCTGCTTTAGAATTTTTATGCTACAAACGGAATCTTCTCGTCTTTATAAAATAACCGCCGATTTTGTCGCATTCTCGTTTCTCGATTTTTGTCAAGTTAGCGTCCCGATTTTTTGTCGAAACCTTTTGGCATGAATTTTTTTTTATATATTTTACTCACACGAAATTTTTTTCTCAGAATTCGCCATTTGTTTTTGGCTTTGACTTGGTGTTTAGTATTTTCAAGTTTTGTTTGGTTTTCGTCCTTTTTTTTACCGGACTTTGTCAGTATTCGGTGTAAATTTTGCGTGTATGGTTTTATTGTCAAACAGATATTTTGGTTGTCATTATACCTTCCTTTTAACCTATTTTCATCAAAAAATAGATAGCCTAATCTTTATAAAGTCAACATTATTCTTCTAAACTTTTTCTTACTTTTCGGGTTCTGGAGTTTGGAACTGTATTCCTTGTGATATTGCCATTCGGAAATTATCGGCCATTCCTTCTTCCTGTCTTTTCTTTGCCATTATCTTTTTGGTCCTGTTCTTTCATTTGTGCTTTTATCTTTCATTTCCCTTCCTTGTATTTGTGTGTCCAATCTCGCCGTTTTGTTTAGTTATCTTTAATTTTTTTAGAACTGAACTTTTGTTTTTCCTCTCACGATTGTTTGTTCGGTATGGGATGCCTTAGGTCCTCACACTTTTTGTCACTTCCCGACATAGTGCAGCTCGTCCTGTTCGCTGATGTCCAGTTGTGCATGGTTATGCTTTCAATCTTATTCCCGATATAATGTACTTAATCAAAGTCTCTATTGCTCGTTTTTTGTAATCTATTCTCGTGTTCCTTTCTTGATTGATTTTCTACGAATATTTCTCCGTGGTTGGATGCCGTAAGCGCACTCGAAATTCGTTTAAAATATGAAATAGATTTTGTTTAACGATAGCTTGTATATAGTATTCTTACATGTATCAATTCTGATTAAAATTAGGGCTTAATATATTTACATATTAATTTCCGTTTCTGCTGTAGATAAGTATTATATCTATATACATATTTCAAACTAAAATTAAATACGAATCCTCCAATGCGGTATGTGAAGCAAACTTGATCTAAAAGTTGATACAAGTAACTATCCTAATTGATGCAAAAACACAAAATGTAGAAGACACAAAATTTAGTTTCATAAACAATATAGAAGTTAGCGGTTATTAGACTGAAACTTTAATACGTATATTGAAGCTGTTAGCTCAACGTCAACCCCCCTTGTACAATTTTTCCCAACCACTCAAAGCTCAAAATGCGCAACTGCTGTAAGTACAGAGTAAATGTATCAAATAAATAGCTAAAATAATGAACATAGGTGATTTTAGGGCAATAGAAGCAGCCCAAGAGATAGCAACTGTTCGTTTTAAATGTTACCAAGAATTAATAAAGTTTTAAAACGCAAGGTACCTGGAGCTTCTATTGATGAATACTACAAAGCTTAGTTCTGTGGCCTGAAGTCCTTAATAGCTTTTTAAAAAATCCATGGCAGATTCTTCCTACAACATCAAACTTGGCAAGTTCAACCTTCAGTTTCAAACACAATATTCGATACACCAAATTAATTCCGACTTGTAATTCACTATCGAACCCAGAGCTTTCATTTTTCCTTATTTACATTTGCTATATGATTTTAAGATTCACTACTTTAAAATTCTTAAACCACCGATATTGGGCAACCATACTACTATACTCACCGTACAACGATTTCGTAGGTATATGCGTGGGGAAATATTCAGATCGAGGGAAGACATCTGCAATTAGTAAATCCTACATTCCTACTTTGAGTTCTCAATCCAGGACCCAATGGGAAACTGTTTTAATCTTCATATTTCTTATTTTAATATGATCTGAACCGTGCTAACGTTGTAACTTTCAATATTTTGTTAGTTAAATCTCAGAAATTTACCGCTTTCGAGGAGTAGTTTTAAAATTGAAAGATTTACAAAATATACATTGATTGTAATAAAAATCAAGCTCTGCACTATTAACGCGTCATTAATGCTTGAATGAATTGTTGTCCCTACTATATATAAAAATTTGGCTAATACAAATTGTATGCTGTAATCTTTCTTAACTTAATTCATACTCAAGCATACATATCTATCTGGTCTAATTATTTAATAATCTACTTCTATATGTTCTATGTGCAATTAGCATTCGAGAATCTCCAGCGTACATCAAGTGTTAATGAGACTTTTTTAAACGCCTGTTTATGAACTGTGAATGTAAAATAAATTAAATTGATTTTAAACTTTGTGAATTAATTGTTAGCGAGAAATATCTATTTATAGAGTAATTTAGATTTATTTGTGAGCTATTTCTTCATTAGGAATCAATCAATTTAACATTACCCTATATTTAAATTTACCGTTATGCATAATATACTCGTTTACATAGATTATATAAGATATTAATATAAAGCTGCAATTTCGAATAATGTAAATAAGTAAACGATCTTTGACAATTTTGGGTTTTCATGTAAAGGGTGTACACAAAACAACAATATTTTATATACGAGGCTATTTCAAATGAAATCTGGATTGCAATTGTAAAACTGGTTTTATTGTAAAAAATTACTGGTAAACATATTAGTTCACTACGTAATCTCCTTGCCTCTCAATACACCTTTTCCACCTGTCAATCAATGTGTCAATTTCATCTGAGAAAAACTTTTTTGACTGCTTGAGAAACCATTTATGCACCGCACACCTTATTAAATTTTAGGTGGTCCACAACAACATTATGAGGTGAATCAATGCTCACATTAATTTTTGAAGCGATTTCTTCAAGTGTAATTCGCCCGTTTTGACAAATCAGCTCTTAAACCACTGAAATGTTCTCTGGAGTGATTACACGATTCACCTGCCCCGGGCACAGAGCGTCTCTCACACTTTCAGTTCCATTTTTAAACTTATTGGCCCATTCAAAAACACTTGAACGAGCCATACAACTATCTACATACACATTTATCATTGTTTTATGAATTTTGGATGGACTTACACTCTCAGCAGTTAAACATCTTATAACTGAGCGCATTTCTTCACCTGTTCAATTATTTAGCAAACAATGATAACAGCTTGGTGCTGGAATTGCTTTATGTAATAAACTAAGCGATCAGAGGCTACCCAGATAATTACTTTAAAACCTCATTCAATGCATTTTATAACGGTTACACATTTGAATGCTCTACAGACCCAATCCGGATTTCATTTGAAACAGTCTCGTACATATATGAAAGAAATACCAAAGTCCATACAAATTTATGAAAACTTTGATTTAATGTTTGAAAACAATTTTGCGAAGAAGGTGGGTTCACATGCCCATTTTTGGCCTATGACATTGATAAAATCTTTTTTCCTTTTGACTATAATTCTATTGCTATTTATGAATTTTAAAATATGCTCTGCATATTTCTCTTACTAGTTTAACTGTTAACTATGTATGCACAGATATCGGTATTCGAAATTTTTTGAATAATTAGAGCTCAGTACACCATCATAACTTTGATATATTACGAGGGCTGCTATTTATATTGCTGGCCTTGGTAACACTGATTGTTGCTAGGCACCAGCTGATGTTTCCAGTGCAAACTTCACATTGTTAAACAT
>JAHWXV010167873.1:0-11979 GCA_024586415.1 Phrixothrix hirtus
TCATAAACTGTTGTTTAATACATCATCTTACCACGATACTTTGCCTTTATTACTAAAACAATTGCAAAATCGGTCTCTTATCCCTTTGCTTCTATTGATGTGTTAGAATATCGACCACTTTGTATTGGAATAAGGTCGACGTCTGTTCTTTCTAATTTGCTCTCAATGAAGCCTGTATTTATGTCTTCAGTGTCGAATGTATCTTGTGTATACTGCACATGATTCATCTCGAGAATATAATTATGCAAATGAAACAAGTCAATGTGAGGTGTTCACCTTTCTAGGTCGAAGGTTAATTTCTTTTTGGAATACTCTAAGCTTCCATACTAATAATTCTCGACCACTTTTCTAGCGGGAGATAAACGGTAATTAAAAGTTGTTTTTGTGTTATTCAAATTTATTTAGTTGTACGGTTTTATAAAACTATGTTTTAAAGAAAGCACCTTAACTATTAGGAACACAAATGGAAATATCGCGTTAGCACATAATATACACGAAGATTGGGGGATTTGTAATTACTGGGTTTTACATAGTCTCCAAAACTCAGAATGTTGTATGAAACCTTCATCGGAAATGCAATCACTTACATCCATGTCAACTGAGAGAAACTCAGAATATGTATTAATTAGCAATAGCCACTAATAACTCACTAACCATTTCTTTAATACAGAAATCATTAGTTTTTGCGTTTTGAATGCGGATATGCGTTCCATCGATTGTATCTAAAACATTGTAAAAGACCAATTGCATTGCAAAATTTCGAACTACTTGCTTCCATTTCTATTGGGATTTTGAAATCTGTAAAACAGGCGAATTATATTAAAATAAATTGAAATTATAATCCATTTTAATCAAAAAGGGCAAGTTTAAATCCGAAGTTTTGATGATTTAGAGTAAACTGGTGGTTGATCAAAATACAGAACTTTAAGCACCTATTTAAACTTGCTTCTTGTGATGAAAAAATGGATTACTTATAATTCGTAAGTTATTGTTAATAGTATTAGCTTTGCAGGTTCAGAAAGTCGAAAATACTGATTATAACCAAAGTGAAAGTGGAAGTTATTGCCGAATAATCTATTTCATAATTCAATAACCCTTTTAAAAAGGAAAACAATCCAATGGAGACGAAAAATGAATTGCTAACTATGACTAAAGCGATAGGGAAGAAGATGCAGTTGGTAGGATTTAGCATTTAAGTTAGCAAGAATGAAACCTAATCAAAGAATTTGAGCAAATAAGTTTATAAATAATATTTTAATTGAAGGCAAATATTGCATCGACGTTCCCTTGATATTAATTATTATCAAAACCTTGTACCTTCTATACCTTCTGTCAGTAGTGTAACATTCAAGATTATTTCCCAACCTTTACCAATAAGTATAAATGTTTTGTTTCTCATTAAAATAATACAACATATTTATTTACTATTTGTGTCGGATTTTTTCTTACCTGAATATAAACTTGTAAATTAGAAACAATTGCCTTGCATGTTTCCATCACAATTTTACTAATAGTGGTGGGAGCTAGAAGAGTAGAAAACTTTATGCATTCAAGTAACCTTTCCCTAGCTAAAATTTGGAGAGTTAATGACAATCTTTCCTCAACCTAAATAGCCTTTCTCATGACTATATCTTGCTTCGCAATAGTTGGTCTTGCTAGATGTAACGGTTCCTCGAAACACGCATTGGTCATGAGAAAAGTTGTGAAAATCCTTTGCACTCACTACATGAACTTCATTTAATAAATTTACGTGGCAAAATTTATTTTTAAAAGCTATTCCCTAGTCCACACACTTCTTTTTTTATGTTTTCTTATAGATAATGCTAAAATACTAGTCGCGCGAGCTTTTTTTCTATAAGACATTGTGTAATGTCAATATTTGTAGTCAAGATTGTCAATATGTTATTGACACAAAAGCGTCATTTAACAAATTTTTAATTTTTAGTTATGCTTAATAATTACAGAGGTATACCCATATTCCACTGTGGTGTCTATTTTAATCATTACTTTGAAACGATTTGATTGTTCTATATAACAACTTATCTTGTTAGAGGTGCAAAACTATTTCAGTATATAAAGGGATTATTTATTAAAAATATTATTTTTTTATGGTACTAATTGATGATGGGAAATTAATTTTGTGTGTATTATTTTCTATACTTGATTTCGTTCTTTTATGTGAACTAAATAATTTTTAATAAGAAAATAAATTAACTTGAAAATCTTATTATTTGAAAATGCCTTTTTATGATAATCTGAAAACTGGCCAGATAAGTTGTATAGTAGAAAAAGTCGACTTGGGTGTGAAGTATTATTATGCTTATCGATCAACATCAGTCATATATACGTCAAGAATAAAATACCTAATAAAGGAATGTTTGTGCAAACAAAAACTTAAGAAACATAAGTAGCCAAATACAAAAATGTCGGTAACATTTGGTAAAATATGATAAATCAAATATGTATCTGTTATAAGCGATCTAAAGAAAGCATTTATTTTCTGAGTGTTTACAAGTTTTTAAAAAACGTCAGATAGATTTATGTATGCTGGATTTCATCATCATTTTCAATTATTCAATAATCTTGACTTATTGCTTTTAAAAATATATTACGTTGCAAAGCACTTCATGTTTATTCCATTTTGATTGTTGCTCTGATGCGAACTTAACTACATCATTATTCTCGAATTTTATAAGTAAAACAGAAAATCCTCTATATTTAATTCAAACATGCTGTTTGTCAATTTATTTTATCGTTTGTTTGTTACAAAAATGCTTACATGGTTGAAATAATTAGTAACCTGTAAACATAAAGAGAATACAATGCTTTGGGAATGCACAGGAATTAATTTTCTAAAATCGTAATTATAATAAAAGTCTAAAATTTATATTTACAATAAAAGAAATGTGTAGTGATAATAATAACATATGACATCTTTTATGTTTGGGGAAATGGTGTTCAAATAATTCCTTATGTAGCTATAAAAATAATAAACGTCCTAAATATCAGAGAGAATACTTTGATGAATGCTATAGGGAAGATCTTTTGTTATCTAATATGGCGTTTGAACAAAAATAAACGTTGTCGTCGTTTTTTATAGATATATGCTAAATATTGTAAGCTTTATAGGATATTTAAACAATTTTGAGTTTAATATTATTAAAACATAAAATTAACACTGTTTGTTTAACAGATCACCTGAATCTTAATTCTTTAAGAGATAATCAATAACTGAGTACCTATTGTATAAAGATAACTAGTCTAAGCATACTTATTGTTTTATTTTAATGAAATAAATATGTAAAATGCAATAAATATGTAGTCATTTGAAATGTGCTATTTGAAATTCTAAAAACAAATTGCGATAGACTTTTATATTAGGAATCAGATATAAATGGACCCGCGTCAAAAGAACTGTGACCACTTTCATAGCTGGGTCGCACGGCAGAATCTAAGGGAAATTCGTAGTCAGGGATTAAAAAGAACAATCGTAGATCTTTCCACTGTTTCTCTGAATTATCTGCTTCTTGGTTATTTTCCAATTTGAATTCTGAATTTATATTTGAAATCGACGCTGCAGCTGGCGTCGACGTTTCAGAGTGCAGAGATTTATTGCCATTGTTATACGTTTTATTAATATTCGATGTTTCACTTTCCTTAAATTCTTGAGAAATATCCTCCAAATTTACTGTTAAAGTGTACGCTTTTGAAGTTTGTGGAAGTGGTGCAATTGTAGATTGTGTAGCAGATATAAAATTGGTAGGAACGGCTTTATCAATATCGTATTTGTTTGAATGTATAATATTAGAATGGAACTTTGCTGTAAATTTAACTTTATTCTTTTCTAATTTATTTTTGTTAAAGTCTTGATTATTTTTAATAAATTTTGGTTGTTTAATATTTTCTACCACTTCATTAGGCAGACGTGTGGTAGTATCAATATCTTTGGAATATTTAGTAAACCAGTGACCAGGTAATAGATAGGCCGGTAATGTATTACTTTCTGAATCAGCTTCAACACCTACTAAATTTTCATTTGCAATATATTGAGACCTTCCATTTCTGTTAGATTGCCGTAAACGATTGCTTTGAAGTAAATCTGGCCGAGGAGTCCTTCTGTATAAATGCATCTCTGAATCTTCAATAAATGGTTTATCTTTTTGTCCAATAAGTAAGTTTGCTCTATAATCTAATTGCGATCTACTGCAATTTACCATGTACCAATGATCGCAAATTAACATTCGTTGTTGGAATAATGTATCCTTAGGACAAGCATAGCTGAACTGTCTTCCGAGACCATCGCACATATGATAAATCTGACAATAAATATCTATTAGACGAATACCTATTTAAACTATTTGTACACACCTGACATCCCGTTTCAACATCAGCATAATATCCAGAGGGGTAGTTGTCACAGGAAAATCTTTTGTTGTTGTTAACCTGAAAATATATATTTTTAAATTAAAAATAAGACCCATTTAAAAGCAAGGCAAAAATGTATTTTATATTACGAATTAGATTTAAACTACATTGATTGAAAATGCTTTCCATGAGCTTGTGCTGTTACTCTCAAATATTGACACATTTTTACTTATTTACACAATATTTATAGCTGTATTTTAGGTAGTTTTGAAAAATAACGCTTGCCGTTTGAACCAAAATGGTTTTATAGCATAACATTATCAAAAATTATTTATTAGCAGTATTTGTTAATTTTAGTATATAGGGCTTTCCGCACCTTGACCAACAGGGGCCATTCTAATCAAAAAACCTCATATAAATTATAGGCCAATTTCCCTTCGTTTCGGAGATATCGAAAGAAATTATAAAAAAGTCAATAATAAACAATAATAAGAAAGTTTATTTTTAATGAGTATGCCTTGATAAGTTGACAATTTATTGACTTGCTTGCTGTCGAAGTAAATAGTAACTATTATTAACTTAACCAAATAAGCCTCACTTTACTACCTCAGAATATGGTGATATTGTTTTTGGGTATAGCTCTTGTAATGGAAGTAGAAGTGCTGTAACAGTAGAATACCACAGACAATACCCAGATCGTATTATTTCTCACCATACAAGTTTCTATTGTTTTTTGCTATTTGAGGGAGATAGGATCTTGTTCACGTCATCGTGTAGAAAGGGATGGAAATGAGAATTATCAACAAGCTGAAGTTCTTTTAAATGCAGTTGAACGAAGACCTTCGGCTGGTATTCATAGAATATCTTAGACAACGGGAATTCCTCAAACTCTTCATCATGATTAGCTTTATTTCTTTAAATTATTAACAGTCAAGCATTTACTTCAAGAAAAGTTAGAAAATCAAGTACGGTATCGTCAATGGCTGAAAAATAACTTACAAAATATTAAACACATACTTTTTACGGATGAGACTCAATTTACAAGAAACGGTATTAACAACATACGTAATTTACACACTTGCTCTCAGCAAAACCCATATGAAATACTCATAGACAACCATCAACATCGTTCTTCCGTCAAGTTGTGGTGCTACTTGTTAACATCCATCTTGTTGGGCCTCATTTTATTGAAGAACATCTAAGGGCATTTATTTTATGAAAGCAGAATTGCGAAATTGCATGGGGATATTTCTTTGAAAGTTCCACGAGGCATGTGACTCCAAAAAGATAGCAGCCTACACATTTTGAGAGATACGTAACAGCGTTTCTTAACGAAACTTTTCTGAAAGGCGGAGAAGATCGGTCGCCTGATTTATCGTCTCTGAATTGTTTCTAGGTTGCCCCTAATCTCATCTGTATAGCAATAGTAAGCCAGATGTTCGCGAAAAATTAGCTAACAGAATAATTGGAGCCACCAATTCTCTTTGAGATGAATTAGCAGGAATTAACTGGCAACTTTTTATGGAGCAAAGACTAGCTGTATTAGAAAATAGCGGTTCTCACTTTGAAAGTTGTTATAAATTTGTTTTAACATTAATTAATTGTTGATATTTTGTTGCTGTAATGTTAACAAATACCATTGTTGTTGATATCTTAAACAGGTTTTATATAATAGTCAATTTTTGAAATTAAGCGGAATAAAAATAGGTTTCCCAACAATATTGGGTTTATTTAATTATTATTTATATAGCGAACGTGTTCGGTTTGTAACTGTTAAGTAAAAACATCATCAGGCTATCATATTATTACGTTTATTAAAACAGGTGTCGGCCATGAATTTGTAATGTATCGATTTTAAAACTATACCAACATATTATATGCGGAACACGAAGATAGTGCTTTAGCTAGTTCAAAGAAATATCGGAGAAAGGAAAAGGGCTCTATCTTAATATTAAATTTGTTTACTCTCCAAGGATAGAAATTGTCAGGTGCCACAGTATTACTCTTTCGATATCCAGAAATGAATTAGTAACAATAATTAACTTTATTCATAATGAATTCATGTAATTTAACCAATTCAAACGATGTTTCATTTACTAAAATAATTTTTACGAGTGAATTTACGGTATAACAAAATTTGAAATAAATAAGAAATATATCAAACGTTAAGTTTACTTTAAAAATTGTTGCAGTGATTATTTGGGAATCAGCAACTAAATGTGGTAATTTAATACCAAATTATTAAATTACGAAAATCTAGCTATTTTTAAGTGTGATTTGCACAAAAGATAAGTAAGAAATATTGTCAAATCCGCCATTAGTTTTCGATACGTAGGTCAAAAATTAACTAAAGGTTAATGGTTAATGGTTAAACACCATTTATGGGTGAATAATGAATGTTGTAGATTTATAGTACTGAATTACATTGGGTATTATTAAAATAGGAAATGCGAAACCTGAACTAATTAAATCTGAGCTTGGAAATAAATAATATGCGAAAATTCAATTTAAAAAGGTAGAATGTATCTAACTAGAAAGTAATAATTTAGGAAACAGAATTTAAATCGTTCAAAATTTAGAAACTGACGCTACAAACTCTATAAGATAATAAATGTAATAAGATATTTTATAAACGTAAACAAAGTGGTATATATGCTTTTAATAACGTTTCTTAGTAAAGCATAGCCAAAGTCGCATTCATGGCAAATTTTTACGCAAACATTTGTGAAAATTTTTTTTTGAGTTGAATTAAAATTCTTTACAGATTTCTGTTCCGTAAGGGCTCATGTATATGTGTGTTAAATAATGCACCTTATATTCGAGATACTATGCAAAAAAGTTAAAGTTTGGTGCGATATTTTACAACAGAATAGTTAGATCTTATTTTTTAAGTAAAATTTTAATCAATACATCTGTATGAAGATACTCAAATATCTTTTATTAACGGTGCTTGAGGATATTATTTTGAACAGAAGACAAAATTGAATTTAATGAGGTAGCTTGTCTGGTACATTCCACAACATTGCTTAAATCTTCACTATGAAGAAGAATTAATTGACAGTTTGAGTCAATATTGTGGTCTACCACGATGTTGGATCTAACAGCATTAGATTTTTTTGTGAAGGCTTAAGCTAAAGGTGTACAAATACATTATTGCAGTTTTGAATCAAATAATTAGGAATGCTGCAGATTAAATAATAATATTACTATTTTGCTAAATTTTTACGGAGAATTCAATCTTTTTATTGCTTACACTTATTGTGCGGTTAATCCGTGAACACATAGAATACTTAATTTTTTTATTATATATCTATAAATATTTTCAACAATAAAGGAAGTTTTGAAAACACACAGTTAGTTATAAAATGCTTATCTTTCCGTGATCACATTCCATAAGTAAAAATATGTACCACACTGAATCGTTCAATATTTTTTTTTAATATTACACGTTTTTGTTTATGCATTAATTGAGCGCTAGTGTATTATAATTTTACTTGTTACGTATACTTTTACTTTAAACATTTTTACAGAAACTATATTTATGATTAAGTTTCCCATACCACTCGACTCTATCTAAATTCTAACTTGACGAAATTATTAACTGTTGCAGCGTTAAGAACAAGTAAACTATAAAAATAAAGAATTAAATTAAATTCCAATAAGTTTTATATAAACCTTGAAATTAGAAATCTGATTAATTTTTATGGGCAATATACCGGGTTTTATTACGTTATGAGTACGTTCTAGTTAGAAATGTTCTGTTTCATTGCTTGTACGTGAATGAGATATAATTCAAGAATACTGTGTATATACATATAAACATGCTAAATTATATCTATAATTATTTCATGTTAAATTATAAATAATCTCACTTGTATGTAATTTACTAAAGGGGTCGAAATTAAATTATAAAAACATGTTTAAGATTTTATAATTTTTTTTCATGAAATGAGCTTTGTAACGATTTTATACAACAAAGTTATTTGAATTATAAAAAAACATACTCGTATAACTGGTATGAATTCAATTATATAGATATATTTATGATAAAAAAAATTAACTAACGAAAATTTTGCAGTATATTTATACTGAACTTTCCATTTGATAGTTGATAAATTTAAAAGAAAACTTCATAATTGGAAATTTGATGAGAAAGGAAATTATTTCTATAAGCATGTCAAACATTTCTCTATATATTGCTCAAAATACAGAAGTAAAAGTTTAAATACCATTTAATACTCTATATTTACATAACTACGAACTGATTTGGGTTTATTTGTTTGCACATTGCACATTGCACTTCATGTTAAAGTGCATTCCTACTTTTAAATGTTATATAAATCTATTAACTTTGATTAATTAATCGACTCATGATAATAAAGGATATCCTTCGACGAGATTAATTTGAATATTGCAAGTAAACAATTAATGTCATGCAAAATTATTTGTAGAATAACTAGATTAAATACACAATCTGTTTTATGTAGTATTATTGCTGTGAATTTTTATTTTTGCGAATTGTTTTTAGGAATCCAGTTAGGTAAAATTTCTAAACACTCTCAGGGTGTTTTATTCATCTTTAAGTTTGTTAATTGGTTTTACTTTGTAAGTGATTTCGGCGATAGAATCTTGTTAAACGTTTTGTTAAATACAAATATCTGTAAAAGAGAAGTTCGTAAAATTGAAGTTCCGCTATATATTTCTGTAAGTCTGATAAAAAAAGGACAAATAAATGAAAATGTAGATAATTCTGAATATCGAATATATTTTATGAAAAAGTGTTTCAGAAAAATAATTTTAAATCTACCACTTGTTGTTGGTAGTCTAGAATTTAGAGGCATAAGGGGCAACGCAAACTTAAAAACCTAAAACCGTTTTACTATATTCAAAAAGCAATAATGTGTAAATAAAATAAGCATTTGATTGATGCGCAGCGGTTCTCTGTAAGGTTTATATTCGGTACGTTTGAAGCAATCAGGTGTTTATTGGTTGCTGACAAGTTGCCAAACGGTACAAAATATTATCGATTTCATGTGATGTATGACTTTGTTAGATGTTTCACTAGTATACTGTTCAATAGATTTCACCTTCAGTTTGCTGGCAGCAATCCTGCACGAAATATATTAATTTATTTACTTTTAAACAGGTTTAGAATTTTTTAGTGTATACAGAGTGACAACGTCTTCTATTATGTTTACTATAGGGTTTGAATAATACACTTCAAATGAGAGTAATTAGAAACCTTTATATAAGAAGAAAAATCATGAAATTGTGCAGAATAATTTACAACTTTAAATATAAGTAAAACGGTTTGTAGATTCTACAAAACGCCATTGGAGATACAGAATATAGCTTCATATTATCACATTTTGTAATTCTTCTATAAGAATTTCTAACTTTTCTATTTTTAATGTATTAGTTACTTTCCACTGCAAAAATGATTAAAGGTTTACTCTGAAGTAGATACTGCAAGAACTCTGTAATTTAAACCAATTTAGTTATTATTCGGAATGTATAATTTTTTTGAGCATTATAAATATTTTGCAAGAAAAGTTATTTTAATTCATTTTAATATCATTGCAAATGATTTGATATTTGTAGCTTATGTGTTTCTATAATTATTAAATGTTTTAAAAATATATGTCCTTTATTTTATTTTACTTTCATAATAAGAATAGTTACATTTTGGGACGATATCATACTAAGATGCTAATAGATAGCTAGTGCATAGCTGATGGTAAATCAGCCAAACTCAATATATGCACTAAAACAGTAATATACCACACCTGGTATCAGTCTGGACAAACTTCAAATTTGAATGCGGTATTAATCAAAATGCCCAGGTACTTACGTTGCAAGTATCCATTCATTGCAATCTCTTTAATATCTATTTTAAAGCTATCATTAGTCGTTGGGCTGGCATCAATGTTGACAGCTTGTTTGGCATTTTCCCTGGCGCACATACTGGGATGTCATGGTGTCGCAGTTGGTATTCTTATCATGGCAGCTTAACATGATAGCGGAGTTAGCTTATATAATTCAAATATTTCTAGGATTATTTTTTATTAGAGGGTCAACTAATGATTTCATATATAAAATATTCCAATACAAGAGGTTATTCGTTGCGAGAGTTTAAAATAGAGTTCATCCTGTCTAGATATTTATCACTCATTTTTTAGACAAAACCTTCTAATTATTTTAACTATTAAAGTTAATGGCATTAAAAGGTTTTTCATTAAGTTGTAGACAAAGTATCTGCAAGAAGAGATTAGTTTAATCTTGAAACCAAACACAGTTATAACATATAATTTTTAAAAAGTTAATAGAATGTTTGTTTATAAGAAATAAATTTCTGGGGCATTTATTGATATTTTCTGAATTTTTAATAAAATTCCATATTCAATTTCACTATGAATTTCATTACATTTATGGTCTTCTGTAGGTACTAAATACAGCTGCAGTTGATCCAGTTGCATTAATTTATACGATACTGTATACTTATACAATAACACAAATACTCATTAAATAAATGAGAATTCAAATTTTACTCCAAAAATGTTCAACGAAAATTTTTAACAAAAGTAAACATTCTTCTAAGTCCTAAAAATGGCAGAATTTATGCTTCGTGCGTTAGAAGACGCTACCGGTTTCGCTTTTATTTAAGCTCGACAAGTAGCCGTAGTCCACTGCTATTTTATTAACATCGCTTTATGATGCAAATACATGGATTTAACTACAAATTCCCTTTGTTAAATCCACTATAGGCTTCTACCTTTAGTTAGTTGGTTTAAAGACAACTTTAATTTTACCATCTGACTATCACATTGATATAATAGATGGTATTTGGTTTATAAATTATTAATATACTTTATACGGTTAATTTAAGTACTCGTACATATGGCAGAATCTATGGCTGCCCGACAAGCCTAAATAAAAGCGAAACCGGTCGTAGCCTGTCTTCTGATGCACCCAAGCATGTGTCATGTAAGCACAAGTGTGTTACATAATTGAACATCAATATTGCAGGGAGTTAATCTGTGCATAATTTTAAGACAAAAAGTTCATATAAACATAGGTCCATTTTCGCTTTATTTTTGATATATTGATATATTTTTTTTAATATTTTTTTAATAACTCCGCAACTACATCATATATTTTTATAAAACTTTGGGGGTGTAAAGTAAATGTAGAGATACATCTTTTTTGATACAAACCTATGTTCAATTTTAACCAGTGGCGTCCAAATTAATTTTACGCTGACTATTTTGATTCGGAAGAATGGTAGGCCACTGCTTTTTTAAAAACAAAAATTATTTTATCAGTGATATACCATTTTTTAATAAAAAATATCTCTAGACTTTTTTTCGTACCTTCAACTGGTTCTCAGTAAAAAAATCAAGAACAACAAATGTCAGTAAGTGAAAATAAATAAATTTAATTAACTGTTAACAAATTCTTAAAGATTTTGTAAAACAAAACAAACACAGAAAAACTAAATAAGATGCTGGAAATGTCCTCCACCTCCAAGGATGCATGCTTCAACTCTGCCTCGCATATTAGCCCTCACTCTTTCAAAAATGGCTGGAGTATTCCTTATTACATCACAAGAAGCTC
>JAHWXV010167921.1:0-10586 GCA_024586415.1 Phrixothrix hirtus
GAAAATAACAAGATTTGAAAACGGATAAATTTAAGGTGTTCGTGAACTTGATTGCCCTAATTTAAATTAAATGTAAAACATCTATTTGAGATCAAAGAATATAAAAAAGGAATTAGCAATTAAATTAACTAAATTGGTTGTTGAACATCACTGCCGTGATGAGCGGCTTTCATTTTAAATAAAACAAATAAATGTTTAAAATTCGTACGCAATTAATTAAATTTAGTCTATCCAAGAACGCCTTTAGATAAATCATATAAAAATATATCAAAGCAGTAAGTAAAAGTATCATAGTAAATTAATGTTATATACGTGCGGGAAGTCCGACTCCCTGCGAGAGTTGATGCTGTGCTCGGTCTATGAATTCAGCGTTGAGCGCAAATAACTAATCGTTGCATTTAAGAACGGATTTTCCTATTACAAAACAATTAATTTCTGTTTTAAAATTATTAGAATATTTATAGACAAAGTTACATAATTAGAACTAATTTTACTATAGCACAAAATAATAAACTGTAGAAAATAAATATCGGAATGCAAAGCAGCAGTTTGCAGGTCCCAAAACGTAACGAGCTTACGCCATCTTCAGTGGATGCCAGTAGAAAAGTTAAGATAAACTGACCTGAATGGCAGAAGTTTTCAGAGAAAAATGGATTCTATCCTTGATATCTTGAAATCATCGCTCGAGGCTGTGGATCGGGTGTTTTTCACAAAACTGTTGGTCGCCGTACCAGGGCCGTAGAAAAGCAGAACAAAGGGCGGCTCTGGTATGGAGAAACAGCAGGTCGACCACGGCGAACGGAAACCCTCTGAAGCGGAACCTCGGGCTCATCCAGAAGCAATCGGCAGTGTTATAAGCATACTGATGAATCCCCAAACTTAACGGGCATTTTAAATCCCATACTTAAAACAGAAGGAATAAATAAATAAAGAAAAATCGATCAACCAACCTTGCACATAACTAAGAGATGCCTACTCACCCTAAAAATGTAGGTGTTTTATCCCAAGAAGCAAAGAAACCACAAAGGTTGTCATAACTAGACGGAGCAGAAACAATAACGTGCGTCTTTCACCACCAATTAACACACACTACCTTTCGGCACGTGACAGGATCAGATAACAACACTCGCGAATGCAAATCACAAAAGACGGAGTTAGACAACCCAAAGCACATCTGAAAATTAACGACGTGAAATCAAACACAACCTGCAAAAATTTGCCGATCTCAAAATGCCCAAAAGGGCATAAATTCCCAAATTTTTTTCCCTGACTTACCATTTTTTTTTGCAAATACTGTTTTGAGGTTACTAACACAAATCAATAGTCACTTTGTAAATACCCGGTACAAAGGGAAACACATAACTCACAAGAGCAAACTCTGCTTGATAAAGAAACTAAAGGGTACCTGGTGTTCATCCTTCTCACTGACTGATGCAGGGATATAAGGGAGTCTTTAGAGCCTGGCTAATGAGACCTTTATCAAAGTTTACACTGAAATGTGTACGTGGTGGTCAAACTCAAGGGCTCCGAAATATTGACAAAGACAGCTAAATGGTGATTCAGTTTGCTCTAATAGCAACCTGGTTCCTTCAGGAGCCAGACAAAAATAAATTACTGTTAAATTAGATACTTTAAAGATCATTTTACCAGAATGATGGTAATTTAAATTTTGATGAATGCAATCATCCAATTACAAATAAAAATTATTAGCTGAAAGATCTCACCCTGTAATTCACACAATGTTCTTTGATCCTCTTCAAACATTTGCCCTTGAACAGGCCAAATTTAATTAATTACGTACGCATTTAAATATCGTTTTATTTTATTAAACGTAAAGCCCCACATCGCTGCAGTGACGTCTGACAAACGGGACACTTTGCTTATTTATTAATTTCGTTTGTTATAATATTGACTTTAGTAGATGCTTTACATCTTATTTAAATTCTAGTAAATCAAGTTCACAAAACTTTTTTGCAAATCCTATTACTTATTTCAATTCAACATTTTAAAACCTTGTTTTGTGGTGTAGAAACACGTGCGCGATAACACCGCATTGTATTATAGCTTCATATCTTAATCTAAGGTTTTCAAAATATTCGACTGACTATAAGCTTCATTGTTTTTTGAACACCATTGCAAACTTTGACGTTTTGTTTCTGGATCGTACTGGTAGATCCAACTTTTACCATCAGTGATAACACTGGATTGATTTCCACTTGCTCTAACAAATTCGTGTTTCTCACTGTTGGTCTGTGAGATTTTCTGGGGCCATCTTTGCACAAATTTTTCTCATACCCACATTTTGAGTTGAATGAGTTGAATTCTTGCGCCATCATTTTAACAGATAATCTTCGATCAGATCGTATGATTTCACGCACCCTGTCCATGTTGACATCAATCCATGAGGTTGATGGTCGTCCACTGCGGCCTTCATCTTCAACATTCATTCTGCCTTCACAAAACATTTTATGTCAACGAAAAACTTGAGCTCTTGACATAACCTCATTTCCAAAGTTGCACAATATTTCACGATTCCATTTCTGTAACGAGACAGCACAACTCATGACTGAGCGGCCACATCAATATGCCGGCTTAGACTAGAAGCAGCTTAGAGATCAAGGCCTGCACAAGCTGCAGGGTTGCCACATCTTGCAAAAAAATCAGTCTCATTACTTAATTGTCATACCACGTAGAAACCCGTTTAACACGTAGTTGCTAGTAATCAATTACCTTATTATGTTTATGTACTATACAGAGTCGATAACCCAAGTAACCAAACGACCAATAAAATTAAATCGGACCTTCCTTTTTGATTCTTTCTTTCGATAAGTTGACTTAACATTATTCTGAATATCTCACTAGATGGATAGAGGAGGCCATATAGACGGTAGGGTACTCTAAAGTCACATTACCCTGTGGTGTTTTCACTTTTGGATGCCCAGGTACAACCATTCAAAGTGTCACATCTCCCGAAAGTGTGGCGCCCTCTTCTCTTGTGGACTTAGTATTACTCAAGTATGTACGTACAGACTCACTCCCTAGCATCCACGTCGCTGGAGCTGACCGTGATCTTTGCGTAATTATATATGAGTCAACGTGACACTGTATCTTGAATCTTGATTTTCATTTAAAGTAAATGTTTAAAATGCTGCAAAAGCATACATACACTAATTAAACAACACGAACTGCTCAATGCTTTAAAACAATGCACAACCGCTAATAAAATCTAAGACGTTATAGGTACTACCACGCTTATTTTACTTTTCAATATTTCCGAAAAAAAACGTTTTTGGAAGATAAAAAACAAATCGCTTAGGGTGCGTCAAAGTTTGAAAAACGATTAAATATTAGGTCACATGTTTTTTTTATCAATTTCACTTACACGAATGTTTCTTTAACAATACACAGTGTTAGGCTAGATTCAATTGCAATGACCTTGAAATATGTAATTTCTTCACAAATTGAGATGAAACTTCTGACTATAAATATTACATAGCAGAAGTTTGAGACACATTTTATAAACATTTTTTAAATTTGATTGTGGCCAAGTTAAAGCAGTTTAATTTTTTTATTATTTTTTGTGAACGTGTGAGTTGTAAAGATTAAGTGCTTAAAAATTCAGAAACCATTTCAAAGCAACCGTGTAGATCATGTAAAAATATAACTCCACCAGTAGAAATGAAAAATTCAAAGTGGTACGGCTGATTTCACACAGTTGGCGTGCTGCAAAAAACTCTGAAAGGTTAACAGTAGCTTGCGCATTAGGTACAAAGAGCCAATTTAGAAATTTTCAATACTACATAGAATAGCATTGGGAGTTTCAATTCAGTCACGTAGTTGATGGCATTTAAAGCAATCTCAAGCAGAAGATATTGCTTTTTGCAACTTATAATTTTTGCATGGAAGCAGTTGCTCGATACATCAAACAAAAAACCAATTGGAACTAGGCTTAAATTTTATATCTACATTTAACACTTTTCAAATTGGTTTATATCGTAATTGTAACTTCTGCGATTTTATTTGATTCACTTGAAACCGTCGGATAATGTTTTTTCTTTTTATCTAATACATACTGATTTTACGATCGGTTAAAAGCTAGTCTGCAATTGTTTTTAGTAAAATGGCCTTTTCCAATGTTCACTATTTTCACAAAAAAGCATATTTCTAAGAACCTCGATGTACTTATTTTGTAAATCTTCTAGGACAAGCCTTGTCATCGTAATCATATACCAACCATCTGGTTGATAAAAAACAAGTCTATTTGAATCAATTACAGCGCTCCCATCGGGATCTTCAATTAATGTTACAATGCAAAAACTACCTTCACAGATGAACCAATTGAATTACTATAGTCATAGTCAAGAAGAGACAGATGTGCCAACAATGCCATAAGAAAGAGGAGCTACAAAACGTTAGCTAATAGCGAGTTCCACTTTGCGCACTTATTGTGAACTCACACAGAATTTTGCGTTCCACGTCTATTTACGGATCGCACTAGCTGAGAGTCACACGTTCAACTTGACTTCCCGTGCCCCGACAAATTCGCTCCCGAGGCAATATATTTTGCACCGTCTTGGGTAGTCAGTGCAAGCTAAGAAACTAGTAAATCTGTCAACTTGATAGTTCTACGATAAAATTCTGCTCGAAGTTTGAATTTATGTTCCGTGATTTCAACGGTGAAATAGCTTGTGGTTTAGAAATTTTATATTTTTCTGAAAGTAGTATTGACGATGAGGAATTAGTTGAAGTTGTGAGATTTATATCGGAGGAAATGAGACTACAAAAAATCAAAAATTATTTAGATGTGGTTTCCCAACTTTCAAAACAGTAGGTAGGTATTTATAGTTTTATGATTTAGTTAATAATATTTATTGTAATAGTTTAAATTAAACTTCCGCTTTGGAATACGATGAGGGTACTAATTGGCCAACTATGAAAGCAAATTAATATTAGTCAAAAATGCAATGTCGCTTTTTTAATAAAATTGTATTTATTTATTATAATTAATAAAATAAACTTTGTTTTATACTAATAAAAGGTTATATTGACATCTATATTGAGGTTATGTCGCATAGCACCGAACGATTTAAAAGTATGAATTAATTCTGTGATCGAATACCGATTCCAAGTTGGCAACGGTTCAGAACAAGTGCATACTTTAAATTCGAACAGAAACCGCACAGAGCCAGTGCGTTCCGTAGTGCACGCTATAATTTAATCACTTTTTACACGAAGCCACCGGTGGTTGCCACACGTGTGAACCATCGGTGGTTTGTTTGTGACAAGGGCCGGACACTATACAGCAGTTGCGCCGCCACTGAATACCGAGTCGCGCGTTAAATGCAATACTTTGCTCAAATCCGACACTAGTGGTCGCCACGCGTGTCGACCACCGTTGGCTACGTGTGAAATGGCTCCAAGGTGTGCACTAATTTTATTTGCAATAAAAATGGAAATTTGAGAAAGTAGCTCAAATTTAATAAACTAAAAATATAAAAATCATGCTTTTAGATGCAAAGGTTTAAAATTTTTAGAAATTTCAAAAATATTGGATCATTTGACACGGTGTGAACCTAGAACTAATATATAAACAAAGAAATACGAATAAGCCCACGAGAATCATAGAAATTAAACTTACACATTACTCTCTTTTACATTTTTGATCCCTTGATTAACATCTTCAGTAATTTCTTTCCAAACGGTAATACCGAGGCAACGTTTAAGTTCGGCACTACGTCTTAATTTTGCAGCAAGAACAGTACGAAGAGTTCCAATTTCATCTTCAATTTGAATTAATTCTGCCTTCCACATTGCTTTCTTTTGTTCTTGTTCTTCGGCAGATAACTTTGCAAACTCATGTTCTAAATTTTCTGTCGCTATTGTAGCCTCTTCTAAAATGGATCAAATAACAAAACTTAAAATGCGTCAAAGTAAACTTACCACTAACACTTATATCTAAATATTTCCTAAAATTACTGTCCCTAGGTAATTTAGCAAGATAAGGCTTTGTTAGATCACAGTAAGTAACTCGTACTTGTTTAGTAAATCCTCTTTTAAAAAACGTACTAATAATGGCATTGGCTCGTTTTACATTAAAAAACTCCGCTTCTACATTTATAGATTCATCGTTGCCATTAAGCGAGGGTAAACTATTACTATTAAGTTCATCAAAATCTATTTGCCGTAAATCAAAAAGTTCCTGATCACTTAAATATTCTACATCATCTAAATCATCAAGACTCGGAGTACTTGTACTATCCTGTGGATTAAAATAAGGATCTTCAATATACTCCAGACTATTCTCTTCGGCAATCATCATTTGAAATAATCACAAATACTCCCAACTCGTAACTACTGCACATTTTTTCGACGTGAAATCATATTACGAAATTTATTTAAACATTAAAAAGTAAATCTACTGTATTAACTCATGCGTGAAACTTTCACCCTAAAAAATGTATCAATTTCCGGCATACACCGAGTGAAATGCTCGAGAAAACATTAAAAAGCGAACAATGAATTTAACCGAGAAATTAAAGAAAAGCGTCTTCATAACTAACGGTATATTCTTTTGACACGTCATACTACTGACCGAAAAAAATCTATAGCGGCTTCTTAAGTAAATTAAGTAATTAGATATTTTGGCCAATAATTAGATAAGCTACCTAACTGCGTAATGTCATTAAACATATTAAAATACCAGATAACTAACTACTTAAATGTTAGCACCCAAGTCAATAAATATAATTTAAATTACCTGTAGTAGGGCTGTTCATATTTATTAATTTTAAATAACTTCACTACTATAATGAGATACTCTAAATTTGATGATTTTAATAATTCATGTAATTTCAATTTTTAGTAAATAATAGAACTAAATAATTCTACAAGTGATAATGTAGTCGATAAAACAGCTACCTTGTTGGCACGAGCGCTGCTCGCGACATCTATTTTTTAAAAAAGTAAAACCCATATCAGTTCGTTCGACCAGTGTGTGTTCTGTGACTGATTTATACCACAGATGTGCATTTATGTGACTAATTTAATAAATACTTTCTACAGTCCATTGTTTGTAGCTCCAAATACGATATTTATATATTTTTACTGTTTAAATGCATATTTAGTTTCTGATTTTTATTAAATTATGTTACATAAATGCGCATCTAAAAATATACAACTTTCTCTTACACATTTTAAATTAATTTGAAATTATTGATATTAGTTACTTTGCTAAAGAACACTGGAAACTCTAAAATTAATTTAAAAGCATAACTAATTCATTCATTTATAATTTCCTATATACATGTACTAAGACTTTATAATTAAATTTTAAGTTAATTTAGAGCAAAAATAATTTATAGATTTAAATAAAAACTAATGGACACAAGTCGGGAACAATAAATTGGAACGGTCGCCCAAAACCCAGCTTAACTCCAAAGAATTTCTCTAATAACTCACTTCAACGAATATAGTTAAAGAAACCGATTAGTTCGCATAAATGAGCATCATTGGGGTAAGAAATTTAGCAAGTTTAAAAAAAACATTAGAGCCGTTTTCGAAAAAATCACAAAAAAACTAAACATTGCAAGAATAAAGTGGCACTTCACGTTATTCGATTTTAACGAAATTATACACGTAGTTCCTAGAGATTTCAAAAATAGTAAATTGATTTTAAGCAATTTCTATCACAAACTGTTCTATCTGATTTTCTATTCAAAATCTTTCTAAATTATTTACAACTGTTTAAAATTGAGTGTTATTTTGAACGTTATTATTTTTCGCGTAATTCAAAATTGCAGCATTTTATAGTAATTTCATTTATTCGTTAAGATTCTTAAACATGTAAGGGATGAAATATTACCTTTAAATTGCAATAATTTTACTTTTAATTCGTAATTCGTATGAACTACGAAATAACATCAAAACTCTACAAAAATTTGATTAAACAGAATTAGTTCATCATAAATCTGAAAATATGGCGAATATAAATATCCCTAAAACAAATTTACATATGACGTCACAAATTTGAATCTTGAAGATAAACATTATTAACCTCAATTTAAAAGTGATTTCTTTTTAAGTATTCCAGCACTGTAAGAGCTTAAAACGAGCAGCTATTCCGAACTGCACCGCGCACACGTAAAACAAATTTACGTATGCCGTCACAAATTTGAATCTGGAAGATAAGCATTATTAACCTCAATTTAAAAGTGCTTTCTTTTCAAGTATTCCTGCATTGTAAGAGCTTAAAACGAGCAGCTATTCCGAACTGCACCGCTCACACACGCGCTCGCGCACACACGCGTCCGCGCACACGCACGTGCACACGTAAAACAAATTTACATATGCCGTCACAAATTTGAATCTGGAAGATAAACATTATTAACCTCAATTTAAAAGTGCTTTCTTTTCAAGTATTCCAGCACTGTAACACACGCACACACCCACACCCGCACCCGCACCCACGCACGCGCACACGCACACGTAAAACGAATTTACATATGACGTCACAAATTTGAATCTAGAAGATAAACATTATTAACCTCAATTTAAAAGTGCTTTCTTTTCAAGTATAGCAGCAGTGTAAGAGTTTAAAACGAGCAGCTACTCCGAATTGCACCGAAAAAACGTGAATTAACCTATTTTGGACAACATACGCACACCCCCACAACTGCACGCACGCGCGCTCACGCACACGTAAAACGAATTTACACATGACGTCTCAAATTTGAATCTGGAAGATAAACATTATTAACCTCAATTTAAAAGTGCTTTATTTTCAAGTATTCCAGCACTGTAAGAGTTTAAAAGACGAGGTTCGATAGCTGGGTGTCGTATTCGACTCCCGGCTGACGTGAAAACATCACATCGACTATTGCACTTCGCGTGCAAAAGCCGGTGTGGCAGCACTGTACGGTTTGTTGAATCGCCGAAGTAGACTTTCCTTGGAAAACAAAGTTAGGCTCTATAAGGCGATCATCCGTCCGACAATGGTCTACGCGGCAACCGTCTGGGGATATGCCGCTAGGTCAAACATGAGGAAGCTGCAAGTCACCCAAAACAAGTGCTTGCGCATGGCTACAGACGCTCCGTGGTTTATGCAAAATTCGCAAATCCACGAAGATCTGAGCATCCCTACAATCCAACAGTTCATCCATGAACAAGTCTTTAATTGGTATTATTTGTTTCAGGACAGCTCCAACTCCCTCATCTCCGGGCTAGGATCCTACGAAGAAGACGCCAGCAACCGTCCAGGGCGGCCCAAGGCGATTCTAAACCTCCTTGAGTAGGAGTAACCACAGAGAAATGTGACTTTGTTCACTTGAAAAAGTGGGCAGAGCCATACAGCTGTGGCTGCGAATACTTAAACATCAGGTCTTGAATCGTTCAGAACGTAGGTGTAAAGAGGTTTGATTACCTTGGTACACTGCCTGCCAAGAGGTTCATCGTTCAAGAGTTTAAAACGAGCAGCTACTCCGAAATGGACCGAAAAATACGTGAAATAAGCTGTTTTGGGCCACACACGTACATACACAGACGTACATACACACGCGCGCGCGCGCGTAGCCACGCACGCACACGCACTCGAGCATACGCACGTGCACACTTAAACGAATTTACATACGACGCCACAAATTGGAATCTGGACAATAAACATTATTAACCTCAATTTAAAAGTGCATTCTTTTCAAGTATTCCAGCACTGTAAGAGTTTAAAACAAGCAGCTACTCCGAACTGTACCGAAAAAAACGAGAAATAAGCTGTTTTGGACCATACACGTACACACACACACAAACATACACACCCAGGCACGTACCCATGCACATGCACAAGCACACACACACACACACACCAATCTCTATTTTACAGATTCGAAGAACCTAAAAATATGTATTTTCAGTAAAAACTGGATATTGAAAATTTTTACCGAAAACAGAGCTATACTATATTTCATATAGGTAATAGAAAGTAAAGATGTGATGTGAGACCTCACGACTTGCTCTTGCCGATTTTAAATTTAATTTGAAGTTGTTGACGTTACCCACACAGCACTAAGAAAATGTATGCCACATTCTATCCAATAATTTGGGGGCAGATGGAACCTCTCAGTTTACAAAAGAAACACAAGGTGATTTACTTATACAGATCCAGAAAGCGAAATCCACCAGGCTACAAATAACCAAATGGGAACAAAATCAAACTACAAACAAGGTAGAAATTAACCGCGAGTTTAAAAACAAAGTCGGTAGCTTAAGGTAAATATTTTCATAAACAGTTAATTAAATTTTTAGATTGTAAAAATAACAGTCATTCATAAAATTGTATAGACAAGGAAAAGCAACCAATTTACCTGAGTACATAATCGTGACCCTCTAATACGGTAGTTGAGCACCCTTATCTATACAAAGACGCAATTGTAAAGCGATTAATTTTAATAATCACTTACCGTAAAATTTATTTGTAGACTTTATAAATTTTAATCACTTTGTATTACTGAAGACAATATCAATCAAAAAAATTAAGTTAACCTTCTTTGATCATCACGTATTAAATAGAAAACTATTTAAAATATTTTATCCTTTTT